>VVHJ01029231.1:0-10596 GCA_015107715.1 Tylochromis polylepis
TTGTTCGAGGACTTTCTGCTTGTAGATAGTGGGCCACTTCTCCAGGAACCTCGCAGAGATGGCTTCATCGAACATCAAAGTAAAATCTTGCTCAATCTGCAGAATAGATTAAGTCAAGTTTTTGCTATTTGCTATTTGTGAGTAGTCTAACGTTGTTAATTCGGTAGAAGCTAACATTAGCATCAACCTTGGTAATTATGCAGCATGTAAGACCCACAAACTCGCAAGTTGTAATGTTACTTACAGGCGTTACCTTTCAAATAAACAGAAATTTCACATTTTATCCTAAATTAAATCATTATTAAGGACTTTGCTCACTTACCTGCCTCACCGCTGGCAGTTGCCTCCATTCCACTGCGGGATAAGAAAATGGCGGCAGAAACGAAACTTAAGAAACGTTAGTGGGCGTGGTCTGGCCATATTACTCCAATAGAATTTCCTTGTTTTTTTTTGCTCCAACTCTAGCGGCCAATCGAAATGATTACATTCCAAAATGCGCAAAAATGACTCTTTTAGATGAAAATAATGTTAACTCTGGAAAAATTACTCTCCATTTTCCTGTGTAGTTACTCTCTCCCGTGACACCGCGCTGTAGTCAATCTCTTTCAGATTGCACCTTCTGCATAAGATGCAGTCCACCTGTGTGCACCTTCCTCCATTCTTATAGGTCACCCTATATTCCTTAAAGTATGTGTTCAAAGCCCCTTAAGTCATTTTCACAAAATATACTATCATCTGTCTATCAGCACTTCTCTCCTTAACACCAACCATCCTCATCACCACTGTTCGATTCACATACATGTCCGCTGAAGACATCTCCAGGCACTTTAGTCTCCCCTCTCTGGTGACTCGCTGCCACTAGATGAAACTTACTCCAGGAGTTCTTGTTCTCTTCTGTTATCCAAACCTTTGGGCATATGCACTGACAACATTTAATATCACTCCTTTGATTTCCAGCTTCAAACTCATGTTCTGTCTGACACTCTCTTCACCTCCACAATACTCTTCCCACAGTCGTCCTTCAAGATTACTCTTACTCCATTTCTCTGCCTATTTACACCATGCTAGAATAGTTTCAATCCACCTCCAATGCCCCTCGCCTTGCTTCCCTTCCGCTTGCACAAACAGTATACCTACCTTCCTTCTCTCCATTGTATCAGCCAGCCTTGTCCCTTTACTAGGCATAGCTTTGACATTTAAAGTCTCTACTGTCACCTCCAACCACCTGTTGGCCAGCACGAATGAAAGTGGACATTCTATTAATCCAGGCCCTGACCGTGCCTGCGTGGAAATTTCATTCTTGATGATCAACATGTTTGATTTGGCCAAGATTTAACACCAGATACTCTTCTTGGTACAACCCACCCCATTTATCTGGACTTGGGACTGGCACTTGGAGTACACTGGCTTGTGGCCCTCCACAAGCCATGGCTGGATTGGTCGACACACTCTCCGTACTGCTGTTTATTTCAAATGGAATGAATATTAAATCTCTAAGTTATTAAACTTGATACATTTAAACTAACTTCAGAAAAGTTAGTTATGTTCATGTTACTACTTCATGTTACTAAATTCAGAAAAAACTGAGGTAATTGTACTTGGCACTAAAAATCTTAAAAACATGGATAATAAGACCCCTTCTTATTTTAAAGACTTCATAGTAATGTATCACCCAAAAGAGCGCCTTACTCTCAGACTGCTGGTTTACTTGTAGTTCCTAGGATCTTAAAAGTAAAACAGGAGGCAGAGCCTTCAGCTTCCTCTTATTCTGGATACTTTTTCTTTTTTTCATTTTCCTTTTTGGCAAAGCATATAGTTAGGGCTGGAGTAAGCAGTAATAGGTCTAGGTTGCTGGGGGCTTCCCTTGATGCAGTGTTTCTTCTTCATTCACTTTTTTTCACTCACTGTGTTTATACACCTCTCTGCATTTAATCATTAGTTATCTTTAATCTCTGGATCTTCCACAGCATGTCTTTGTTTTATTTCCCTGCCCTCACCCCTAGCTGCTCATGGCAGATGGCCGCCCCTTATTGAGCCTGGTTCTGACGGAGGTTTCTTCCTGTTAAAACGGAGTTTTTCCTTCCCGCTGTCGCTAAAGCACTTGTTCATAGGGAGTCATCTGATTGTTGGGGTTTTCTCTGTATTATTGTAGGGTGTTTACCTTATGATATAAAGCACACTGAGGCAACTGTTGCTGTGATTTGTTGCCATATAAATAAAATTGAACTGAGTTGAAAAGTATTGTCCTGAATGGCATTACCTTGGTCTCCAGTATTACTGTGAGAAATCAGCAGTGAGCATACTGACACGCTCTAGAAAGAGAGAGCATTTTTTCCCACACTGGCTTCTTTTCATTTGCTTGCTGTTAAATCTAGAATCAAATTTAAAATGATTCTCCTCACATACAAAAGCTTGAATAATCAGACCCCATCTTATCTTAAAGACCTTATCTTAGAGACCATGTCACCCCAATAAAGCACGTCACTCTCAGAATACATGCTTCCTTGTGATTCCTAGGATATTTTTCTATCAAACCAGCTCAAACCAGTTTGGATTTGGAAACAGGGAGTCATCTTATTATTGGGTTTTTTCTGTATTATTGTAGGGTCTTTACCTTACAATATTAATTACAAAGTACCTTGAGGTGACTGTTGCTGTGATTTTGCACTATATAAAATTGAATTGAATGAAAACATTAAAGGTCACTTTTGTGTTGTTGTGAGCAGGTTAGCATGCTGATGTAAGCCTCCCAACAACTCATGTTGCTACAAAAAGTGTCACAAAACTTCTAATTGATAGTTTTTTCTTTACAAAGAAAATGCCAGCTGGGCACTGGGTTATTCATTAAGATTGAGGTTGCAATATCCATGCATTTAGCGGCTGACTTAAAGCAAAAGCTCATAATCGAGTCAGCTCCTGAACTAAACCTGGTACCGCCCTCCAGATATACTCTGTGAGTAAAGAAGGTCTTATAAGTGCAGCAGGATAAGATTACTCAGCTTAGAAAAGAAATTCTAATCCAGTAATCGTGATTTAAAATATTTATTTTGACTGCAGTTCAAGTTAACTTTGAAAAGCTACTGGGTTCTTCCTTAAAATATATTTTAGGCCTGTATAATATTAATAGGAGGCAATAAAACTGTAATTCTTGAGTCTAACTGCTGAAGTGTTAGCAAAGTACTGCTTGGTTTAAGCTGATGCTTTGGATTCTTAGCAAGTTTATACATGCATGAGTTTAATAAAATATAAGAAAAGGCATTTGTTTTCTTCCTATCCTAAATCAGATTACTGTGGCAGTGTAGTTAATTCAGTCGATGGGAAAACAGCGATATATATTGGTTTGGAATGCACTGACAGCCAGCTAGGTGTTTGCTGTCAGTGTGTGTTTCTCTCTTTGACAAACTAATTAAATAAAGTACAAAGCAGAATATCTTTATAGACAGACCATGCTTTTGGAGGACACAGGAGAGAATTGTAAACGACGTTTTCACTAGTGAGTTTCCCTTAGTCTCCCTGTTTGTCTGACTTGCAATGAACTGCCTACCAGAAAACGGGAAAATACATCATTACAGAGTTCAATTCAAATACATGGTGGTGGTACCCAACCAGGAGCTATTTTGTCTGTCCCACTCTTCATACATCTGTGACTAACTCACTAAGACAAGGCATCTTCTGTCATGCATATTCACTGGCCATCAATCTCAACAATCCTCTCAGTCAAATACTGTCTGCCCTCTAATCACAGAAATAGGGGTTTGTCAATACCAGTAAGCTAAGACCCAAGAAATCATCAAGGGGTGTTTCATGTGTTTTAAGCCATCCTGTTTTCTTCTCTTTCCTTCCTCCCCTTCTGTTTGCTTCAAGTGCTGATTCACTCTAAAATTCCATTAAACAGTTTCAAAATTTGATGTTTTGCTGAAGCATCTAGGAACAAAATATGACACGTAAGTAGTGATTAATGATTCACGTGGTTGGGAGGTTGGTTTGGGTGAAAAGCAGTTGGAAAAAAATAATGATTCTAACCACTGGAGCTGGCCAATTAAGACCCCCCAGTCCCTGTGTATTTGTTGTTACTTTACAAGCTGGAGAAGACTTACTGATGGTTGCAAACATCACAGAATTACATATTCCCTTCATCCTGCATAGTATATAAATATGTGCATATTAAAGTATAAATCTTATGGCTAGGACATGAAGCAAAATTAGGTTATGTGATGTTGAATTAAGGACGGTTGAGCCTCATGTTAAGAGGGTGATTGTTCTGCTTTGAATGACTTTTGTTTTTCTGTGCTCGTCTCTTAGTTGTTATGCCTCTAAATGACCTTTTAGTTTATCACGATGAAGCTGTCCTTCAGCACCCTTTAAATGCCTGTTTGTGGTCTATTAGGTGGTGATACATCCTATTTATGAACAAGAGTCCAGCCATCCATCACCTTTCTCATTCAGGTTATTTCGAGTCAAAATGAAACGCTCCTCTGTGCCATCATCTTGCGTTGACTGGGAGATATAATCACAAGTTGTGTTTCCACTCACTAGTTTTTTTTTTATATTTCAGTGAAAAAATACATTAATGGACATAGCAAATAAAATGATAAGAATGGCCTGCACGTAGCACTAAACTCAGCAGCACTCACTGAAGTTTCCACCAAAGAAACAAAATATGATAAAGGACTGGTCACCTTCCACAAATTCGTCCAGGTTTGACAACCTTTAACCATCAATTAGCATGACATAATATGGGATAGGGGTTTTGCTTATAGTTATCTTATATATCAATTTTTATATCATAGTGAATTATTTTGGGAATGTTTTTATTTTTGCATTCTTATGAGAACAACAGCTCTGTAAGAAAAATGGAACTTGGTGAGAGCTCAACTGTCTCAGCTCATCAAAGAACATGATATTTTATAGTTAGTGTCCTCTATCTTTACTGTGAGCAACTTTAGCGATGAACTGATAACGATAATGGTAATGATGACAATGATTCCTGTTGTTTGAATGTACACTGCTCAAAAAAATAAAGGGAACATAAAAATAAGACATCTCAGATCTGAATGAATGAAATATTCTTATTAAATACTTTGTTCTTTACATAGTTGAATGTGCTGACAACAAAATCACACAAAAATGATCAGTGGAAATCAAATTTAGCAACCCATGGAGGTCTGGATTTGGAGTCACACTCAAAATTAAAGTGGAAAAACACACTACAGGCTGATCCAACTTTGATGTAATGTCCTTAAAACAAGTCAAACTGAGGCTCAGTAGTGTGTGTGGCCTCCACGTGCCTGTATGACCTCCCTACAACGCCTGGGCATGCTCCTGATGAGGTGAGGGATGGTCTCCTGAGGGATCTCCTCCCAGACCTGGACTAGAGCATCCGCCAACTCCTGGACAGTCTGGTGCAACGTGGTATTGGTGGATGGAGCGAGACATGATGTCCCAGATGTGCTCAATTGGATTCAGGTCTGCGGAACAGGCGCGCCAGTCCATAGCATCAATACCTTCGTCTTGCAGGAACTGCTGAGCCACTTGTGTGGGTTGTAGACTCCGTCTCATGCTACCACTAGAGTGAAATCACTGCCAGCATTCAAAAGTGACCAAAACATCAGCCAGAAAGCATAGGTACTGAGAAGTGGTCTGTGGTCACCACCTGCAGAACCACTCCTTTATTGGGGATGTCTTGATGATTGCCTATAATTTCCACCTGTTGTCTATTCCATTTGCACAACAGCATGTGAAATTGATAGTCAATCAGTGTTGCTTCCTAAGTGGACAGTTTGATTTCACAGAAGTGTGATTGACTTGGAGTTACACTGTGTTGTTTAAGTCTTCCCTTTATTTTTTTGAGCAGTGTATATATAGTCTCCTATGGATCATGTGGATCAGCAGGAATTCAATAAACTTAAACAGCTGCAAGCAACAAAAACAACTTTTAAAAACAATTCCTGTTAATGTTTTGCAAAAACAAGATAAAGCTACATCCACTTCTTGGAGACAAGGTCTGTGCACCCTAAGCATGTAAAGTGCATTTTGATTCATGCATGACACAATGTGTGGAATTTAATGTGGATCACACAAAAGCAGAATACATAAGACCAACTACCAAAAGGTAGGCTTTTAATATTGGCAAATCACAGAAGTCCAACATAGAGCTATTTAAAAAAAACAACAACCAAAAAAAAGCAAAGAATATCACAGGGCTGCAGATGGGGAACATAACAGACAATGGAAGCTAGAAAAAGCCGTTTCTGCACAGAGGGTTCACTGGGGAATGACCCACAGGAAGGTGACATAGACGGTTCTTGATTCCCAGCTCTAGTGAAAACTAAAATGAAATTCAGTTTAAATTAGAATCTCAAAATGAAAACGACATCAACTAAACAAGTAGCAGAAGCCAACTAAAGTTGTTTCAGTTAAAGTTTTCTAGCTGCCAAGTAAATCACTAGCTTGTGATGTAATTTACATGACCTTGCTAAGAATTTAAGAAAAGACCAAGTGAAAGAAAACATTGCATAAAAAAGGGTAACTGATGTAAAATATGGTTTATTTTTGTGCTGTTTCAAAAGCAAAGCATTCACCAAGGCACAATAAATCTGAAATCTGTATGTGCAATTTTGTTACGGTTTGAACTGTGAAATAATGATCAATAAGTTTTGACATACATTTTCTTTCATTTGGTAGATATGTCAGAAGTTTTACACATTCAGTGGCTAAATCTAGCTGTACTAAAGAGGACAGTGTTTAACACATAACTGTTTCTGTTTAAATGCATCTTTTACTGTGTTTGGCTATGTGAGGCAAAAAGAGCCAGAGCCCTGCAGGCAACACTATACACAGTGCTATTTCACAGTTGTGATCTGCTTCTAGGAATAACTTTTGCCAAAGTGAATAACATTTTTTGCTTATATAATGACATCTTGGTGGTTATGTCATGGTTCTGTACTGATCTAGGGTTCCTGTGTCACTTACTATTAACCTTATTAATTGAAAGATGCGGCTAAATGCTTGCTGAACTTCAGACAATGTAACAATTGCAATTGAGTTCCACACTCTTGCTGTAGAGGCAGGTTGAGATGCTGAAGCTTTGCAATGTTTGTTTCTTCATGCATTAAATGAGCAAATAAAAGATAAGTTAGCTTCACAAGATGACCATAGCTCGCAGCTTACCTCCCACTTCCTCTTCCCAGTCTTCTGTTTCAAAAGCTCTTCCGGCAAGAATGCCAGAAAGCCAATGCCGGTAGGGAGAGCCTGCTTAACCCAGGAGGAATGACAGAGGAGTTCTGAGGCTAAAGACTGTATTTACAGTGGCCGCACTGGTCATTCTATCACTGCTTTCCCAGTGTGGCCGAAAGACCCCACCGTCAGTAAAAGTGTGTTTTAAGGTTTCTGTGTTTATTCCGCTCTCAAATTCCCTTAGCCATAGGTCAAGATGAGGGAAAAAAAACCTTCCTTCTCACAGAAACTGATTTACAAGAAGGTATTCCTTATTTCTATTTACTTAATGTGTCTTGTTTATCTTGAAGCTGAAGTTGAAAAATACACTGTTAATAGTTAAGAAGATGTCAGCCAGCTTTCAGTCAAGAAAAAGAGTGCAAGTAGAATTTTTCAACATCTCAAACATCTTCACCTCCAAAAAACAGCATCTGCAGAAATATTTAGAGTTTAAAAGTCAAAGATCAGGTTAGACAGTGCAACTCGTCTTTAGATTTCTTGGATAGAATCCTTGATAATGGGTTTCTGGCATGTAGCTTTGGAAGCAACTATGCATGTCACAATTGTAATTGCCTTGAGGCATCAATCATGGCCCACAAGACAAGCTGTACATTACTGATATTGTCCCTGGAATTTATATACATATTGTTGAGCGGTAGATGTTGTACTACACAACAGAGGAAGAGACAGAATCATAAGCACAATTACACAATTAACACTGGAGTACAGAGTCGCACCAAGTGAGACTCCCAGCCTGGAAATAGGGAGGACAAACAGAAAATCTAGATGCGTAGAAACTAAGTTGGTTAACCGTTCTTGTAATGCTTCTAATTCTTTTATCAATGACATAACCACCAGCATCATTATCCAGGTTGTAGGTACAACAGGAAGTGCCAACAATCGTGCAAATGCCCCGAGAAGAAAGCTTGTGTGTAACTGTTAAGATTTCTTTTAATATTTCAGTACATAAAACCTATAGTACCTGCCACCATCAAAAGATTCAGATAACCTGTGTACAAGGGACAAGGCCAAAAATCCATGCTGGATTCCCATGGTCTTTGAACCCCCAGACAACACTGTATTGAAAATAGGCATGATTTTGTCATGGAAATCACTACATGGGTTCAGGAACTTCCAGAAATCACTGTCTGTGAAAACGGTTCTCTGTGTTTATTATATACAGTACTGTGCAAAAGTTTTAGGCAGGTGAGGAAAAAATGCTGTAAACAAAGAATGCTTTCAAAAATGGAAGTCTTAATCATTTATTTTCATCAGTCAACAAAATGTAGTGAATGGACAAAAGACAAATCTAAATCAAATCAATATTTGGTGTGACCGCCCTTTGTTTGCCTTCAAAACAGCATCAGTTCTTCTAGGTACACTTGCACACAGTTTTTGAAGGAACTCGGCTGGTAGGTTGTTCCAAACATCTTTTGACCTATGGTACAGGCCTAAAAGGAAATCTTATGTCATCTTTTATTTATCCAGGTAAACATCTCATTGAGATTAAATCTCTTCTTCAAGAGAGACCTGGCAAATTTATAACTGAAATGGAATGGATAACCCTAACCCTGCATCTAAGTGCTTTCCTGGTACCTGAGTGGATGTTAGAAGTTCAAACAGAAGTCAGAAATTTCAGAAATATAATTGATATTGTTGCCTTGAATTTTTTCATTTTTCATACATGACCACAGCTGTTTAGAAACCTGATGATGTATAAACAAATTTCAGTTTAGTTAAACTTTATATGTCATTTTTATGGACTTGTTTCTATTGAGACTCTTCAGTACTAATCTTTCAGTGTTTTAGCAACACTTTTTCTAACAGATTAAAAACATTCACCATGCAGATTCCTGCTACTGTGGTGGCTGCATGTTAACCTTGGTACTTTCAACTTCAATTGGTGCGTGAGAAAAGGAAAACGTAATGAAAACAGTGAATGGCCTTTATTCTTCAATAAGAGAGCAGGGGGGAAAAGCCATGCAAACCAATTTATTCTGTTTGTGCTCAGCACATATAACGCAAAATCAATATTCGACAAAGAAAGTACAGCACACACTATCCCTCTTGTACAATTATGAAAGTCAAATGCAATCACTGGACTATTACCTATGTCCACCTTTTCTATATGAACTCCAAGGAAAAAACAGACATTGTTTGGTAACTTTGACAATGGTTCGACTATGAGAATGACAGAGAAGACATTTAATTGAACAGACAGCCCCTGGCCAAACAAATCATCCAACAAAGAAACACTGCAGCACAGTATACAGCTGCAGGAAATGCACAGTTATGGTAAGTCTGTCTGATAAAAGTACAGGGCTGTACACAATAAAATCATAAACCGGAAAATATAATCCAATAATCAACACGATCTAATACCCCTTCAAATACTGGACCTCTTTGAAGCCTGCTGTGTTCAGTTTTTGATAAGAATACCAAATAGATTTAACTTTAACTTTATGCTGTGAGGTACTGGTGATGCTGTACTACATGGTACAATTGTTTGGTGCAAGAGAAAATAATATAATTTAAAAATACCTATATTAACATAGATTTTGCTCTGGGACATGCTCTTTTAGCATTTAAAAATGTATTCCTAAGTCCTGGCCCCACTTATCTTTAAAGTACGTAGGCGTGCTTTATGTTAACACTCAGTTTTGTGGCCAAACTATGCTGGATCTTTGGAGGTAGAAATGAAAACATGTGGAGGGTGGAGTGGCAAGTTATTAACTTACGCTAACAAGATCGGTTCGGTACCTGCATCCAGAAACTGTACAGGTGCAATGCATGTACACAAACTTGCTAAAAGGTAAGACTCACAGATTTCTAGAATTTCACTTGCCAAAACTGGAGAACAAACTTCTTTGACAATGTGTATCACACAGCAAGCCACATTACAAAAACCACAAAAATGGCATAGGTCCAAGTGAGTAACTTGAATTAGTGGAGGTCTGTCTCCCCGCGCCACACTCCCTGCTGGTGGCCGATGCCCTCAGCCGTCGGTGCGTTGGTGGTTCTCGGTGTACGGGGCTGGGCGCTTGGGTATGTACCAGCTCACTCCCGGCGGCTGCTTGGTGGGGCCTGGTGCCCGTGGCTCGGTCGGGCCCCTTCCCAGGGGTAGGGGGCCCTCGGACCTTGGGCCTCTGGGCCTGGGGCTCGGTCCGCTCTGGCACGGCTAGCTGCCGGCAGAGCCTGCGGGCTCGCCATCGCAGCCCCCTGTGGCTTCTGCACCGTGGCCACTGGGTGACCCCACATGTGGGGCTTTTCTCAGTTCTTTCCAGGAGGGTGGTGCAGCTGCTCCTCCGGTGGTCCTCCTTGGGCTCTCGTGCTCTGGGGGGCCTCTGGATGTCTGGGGCCTGGATCTCCTCCATGCCTGCT
>VVHJ01029245.1:1771-13760 GCA_015107715.1 Tylochromis polylepis
AGTTAGCTTAGCTGTGGCTTAAGCTTTAGGGCAGGTTTAAACTTCACTGTTGGCTCAGTCTGAACCAGCTGCTGTTCTGTAGAAACTGCCTAATACCACTGGGGCCACTGGCCTTGAGGCTGATGTTAAACATTTACCAGAGCACAGAGCTGTGTTTTACAAGCTCTCTGGTTTAGTCGAACCTGTCTGATGTCAGATGCAACAGTAAAAGCTGCTGTGTCTGTAACATGTTAAACATATCAGAACAGGAGGATAGCTAGAGGAGAGTCAAAGCTAATAAAGTGACTCTGGAGTATGAGGTAGTCAGCGCTGTTTGTGTACGGCTTGCTGGCTTTAATGTAAGTGTAAGCACAGACTATAAATTGTGAATGTAGATTGGCCAACACGGTGGTTTGTTGTATCTCTTCCCTTAGAGGTTACATGGTCTTCCTTTAAGTACTGACAGAAAAACTAACAGCCATATTTAAAACATCTCTACAAATTCATCCGCTTCTGTTCATCTCTGATGTTGAACCAATCTGCCTTACAGCACAGTGGACTTAGGTGCTATAACTATAACTGCTTACTGATTTGAATTCTGTTTTGGGTTCTTGTTTTTTTGTCAGATGGAGTTTTATATTATAGTAATTACATAAACACAGACAGATTTTATTTTTTATGATATTTTGTGATTGTTTTAACTGTACAAAGTGGCCTGAGACCCCTGAGAAATGTAATGCCATTTGAATAAGAAACCTGGGCGGTTTGTTTACCCAAAGAACTTAAAGAGTACAAATCCATTTGTTAAAGTGGTGACTTCACTTTCATTTCATATTTAAAGGGTGGTAAAACTTACTTTCCAAAACCAACTGTTAGCATCTCCACACCTCCAGCTTGGAGGGTGGGTGGGTGGATCACTTCATTTAATGAAAGGACACTACTCGAGAGCATAGCAGAAATTCAAAGTGGTCAAAGTCCAACCTAACGTGTGGAATACACAGGATTCAGGTTTGGGACGTCATGGATGCAGTTCTGTTTCATCTTTCATAAGGCTTTAAAGCACCCAGATGTGTTTCAGAAACCGAGCAAATAGCAGCAAATCTTTTATCTGGAATATTGACTGGATGTGCTGATGTGTCTCAATTTTATCTTGTGCCCTCATCAAAAGTACACCTGGCATGTATGTTTAGCAGTCAGCATCAACAAGCAAATTCTTGGACGACTCCAAAAGGCGCTCTGTCCCATCTGTCTTCATCACGAAAGCTCTGGCTAGAATTTAGCTGGAAGAGTCCTAAAGCCCCTTCTGTGAATGGGGCGCGTACAAACGCAGTTTTTCCAGCTTCTGTATTTATAAATTAGAAATCAAAGAAAACATATTCTTGACATCAAGCACGGTTATCCATATTTCTGGATGATTTCATGCAAGTTCATTAGGATGATTTTGTAAGTATTTATTTTGTAAAGCGTTGTTCCCTGATAAGTGATGGCCACTATACTGTCACATACATGGAGGATACCATGATGAGTGTTAGACTGTGAAGAGAACATTGACACAACAACTCACAAACAACATGTTGCCTATATGAGCTGGGATCTCCAATCCAGCACCGTTTTAAATGGAAGCTATGATCGCGGAATCAGTCATGCTCAAGTCTAACCAGTGCCTTTGTCTCATTTTAAACCAAGTTGTGCCATTTTAACATGGGTTTGAATAGATCCCTAAATGATCCCAGTGTGTACAATGAGTACAATTTTGCTAGTCTTAAACCTGGTAAAGTTCCCCCAGAACACAACTCCTCTCACAGTCTGTGCATAGAGCCTGCAGGGGAGCAAGTGAACTGGGGCAAATATCTGGAGGTGTGCAAGGATGTGTTCAGTGTAACAATAAAACTTGTAACCTTAGGGCACACTTGTTATGTGTAACTAATGACATCTGAATACTCAGTTTAATCAGTGACATACATGAATGTTTGCTAAACGCAGCTTTTTCTGTGTGTTGGCCTTACATCCACATCCGAGCACTGTTTTACATCACAGAAAAGAGCGTTTCAGAAACTCACTCCAGGGTGGAGATTTGTGGAGACTCACTTTCTGTGTTTTGATGTGGACGAAGAAAACGGATTTTGTCAAAGGTCTGCACCTGTTTCTGTTGGTAGGCTTTTGAGTGGCCAGCATTTCTATACGGTGAGGGTCATATCAGCGACTGGGCCTGCTTGCTTCATGTGTGACGTTTTCATGTGGATACTGTTCTCAAGCAGAAAAATCCCTGTTTAAATAGTACCATGTAGAGAGTTAAGTCACCACTTTTTTTTATTGTTATGACCGCGGCCCATAATCACAACCGTTCTGACGATCCTATTAGAGTCTAAAGAGTAGTAGATTTTGGGAATATCCCCAGAGGAACTGAAAGCAAAGAAGGGACGAAACTTTTACCTCAGTGTGTGTGTGTGTGTGTGTGTGTGTGTGTAATGTAATGTTTTTTTTTATATATATATATATATATATATATATATATATATATATATATAATTTTGTTTTTTTGTGACAATTAGAAGGATGGATGGTGAAATTCACAGACCTCATCATACTGTTAAACTCTTCTTAGGCATATACATTTAAATATTATCTAATGTACCCAAAAAGTTGATTGTGTTCATCTGGACGTTTTCAGTGGGAGAAACGTTTCATCATCATCCAGGTGACTTCTTCAGTCTCAGCTGACTGCAGGTTTCCAACCTTATAAACAGTCTGCTGAAAGCTCTACGTCCAGATGAACACAATCAACTTTTTTGGGATCTACCTACCTGGATGATTGAGCATGCATCAAGACATTATCTAATGTAATGCATGCCTCTGTCGAATAAACTAAAAAGCCATAATTAAGCTTTGCGCCATCATTTGAAAAGGGAGCCCTACCTGCATAGTTGCCTATTCACAATCGCTGATGGTTTCCTAATACTTACTCACCATCACTTAATCTAGCTGATTATTTGTAAATCGCTCAGTTTTTTTACACCGACTGACCAATTTCACTTTTGTTTGTCACGATGTGCGCCTGGAATTGTTTGTGACATCATACCACTCCCCCAAGTCATCGCTGTTGCGTTTTTCCACCCTTTCCATGTGTTAGTGACGCGGTGCTCACTTTCATTTCTCTAATTCGAGTGCATCTAGAATGAGAGACACGAGAAATGTTATCCCAGTTGATATCGGAACTGTGCAGCAATGATGTGCATGCGTGCACAATTATAGTTACAGTTAATCGCTGCCTTTATGGTCAGGTTTGGACAGCATGAAGGGTTCCTAAAGCGGACAAGTCATCAGTGTATCCGCGCGTTTCCATCAGCCGCTGTACAGACTGCAGAAAGAAATAAACTCCCTGTGGCACTCGCAGGTAATTGGCAGCTACTTACAACCTGTGACGTAGAACGCTGTCTTGTATTTTACTCAGTGCATTTGGTCTTATTGGATTAACACCTTAAACGAGACTGCTTTGTCCATTCACTACATGCTGTTTTTAATCGGCTCTCTGGCACGTCGTCCTTCAGTTATTATTGAATGCTCTAAAGTGTAAAAAGGTCAATTACCCAGATTATACCACATGCATATATGTTCCCCTGTGAGGGAACAAAGTGCAGGATGTTGTAGAGTGCAGGTGTGCACTTCATCTTCATGCCATTTTCTCATCTCCTTAAGAAACTCTTAAGCTGCTTAAAAGTTCTCCACTCCAAAGTTTTTCGTCTTTCGAGCTTTGTCACAGTTTATCAGGAGTTTTCATCTCTTCCCAGGTTTCAGTCCGAACTTTAAATGGACATTCTTGGAAAACACTGACTTTTAGAAGTTTGGGAGCAGCAAGAAAGCTTTGAATGCGAGCCCAGATAGATAATGAAGAACTTTAGATTTGCCCTAATTGTTACTCAGCATTTTTAACCGTGTGCATAGTTTCTGTTCGAGTATTGTAGCACTCATATCTTGGATTTCTCTTTCAAGTTTCAAGAACAAATTGGGCGTTTCTGGGTGTGTTTAAAATGTGGGGGAGAGCATTCAGGCCATCGCTGGTTGGTATTCTCTTTCTTGACTTGTTTTCTTTGTGTTGCAACCTCCCTTAAGTTTGGACTACTACTTCATTGGTGCATATACTGTTGCTTTACATCCAACTCCAGGTAGCTTCTGGGAAGTCTTCATTTTCTTTTGCACGTCAACAATGTGAGGTATTACTCAGTATGTTCAACACACACCGAGTCTTACCTTAGTTTGTGTTAGATTGTTATCCGACTGGAATTTTGGAGTAATGAATGCAGAAGTACTGGCCACACCAACCTGTTCTGGAGACGGTTTGAACCTGAAGGTCTGTAGTTTCCTCAGCTGAGTCCACGCCTGCTTAGAGATTCCTGAGTGAGTGCTTCCAGGGCTTTGCTGTCGTTTTACATCTAAAGCTACTCAGTGTGGTTTGATGCAACAGTCTCTTGAATGTCTTGAATCGGTCAGTTGCTGTATCTGTTCAATGTATCCCACTGCTGCCTCTGTGTGTTTGCTGGCTTCTGTTAGGTCTGTGCTCTGTCTTATTTACTGTCTGAATTTGTCCTACAGTTTACTGGAACTTTAATGTTGGGATTGGAAATATGACAATAAACTTTTTTTTAATTAATCATTCCATTGTCTTTTTCTTATCTGACTTCTCCTCCCAGGCTGGCACACATCAGCGATGCTTGTACATTTTGCATCTGTGCAGGAGGTTTGCCGAATTCTCCTAAATTATTTGGCTTCTTACGAGTATTTTTTGGCCGCAGTGAGCAAAATGTTTGTCGGAGGAATAAAAAGTGTACGGCCATGTTTCTGGATCATGTTCGTGGCTTCTTGTTTGCATGGTGGAGCTTTGACATGCATTTGTGGACAGGCTGCTTGATTCTGTCGTGGAAATATGAAAAATATGTCCAAAAATGAGAGAGAAACATGAGCGCCATCACTACAACATGGATCACGACAGTCAAAAGATGAGGGAGTTGAGTAGATCTGACCGTATTTGTGTTTTTCTAACCAGTGGCAGCAGCAAAAACAATACCATAAGATGTATTCAAGCTTCACAAAGACCTGACGTGTGCAGAGGAGCAGGAGAAAAGAGATTCTGAAAGGATCGGCGTCGTGAGGAAAAGCAGCCGTGCTTCATACATGAGCAGAACATTTTTCATTGAAAAGATGATTTCTATTCACAAACTTTACACGGAGATTTAAACTGAGCCTCTCAGTGTTTCACGTGGGATTCACTGATACTTTTCTTGCTTGAATTTGTACACATGAACCTCTGTGTTGTCCAATCTTCTGTTATTAGCCTCGGCTCTCCTTAAAACATTGATCCTTGACTTTTTAATATAGCGTGGCTGTCGCCCTCTGACAGCCGGGGACAGATTCCCGTGTTATTCTAAAAGAAAATAAGTGAACTGCTGATGAATACGGTCAGACAGGCTGAGGTGAGTTGTGCACAGATAACATGTAATAAGTTATAGCCAGACCCATCTGTAGGATGGGGTGGCAGAACATTTCATCAGAGCTAAAGTCGGTGTAGAAAACTGTCAGTGGGCACGACTTTCAGGCTGCAAGAGGTTTGTGAAAAGTGATGCTGCACAAGCCTTGGAATAATAATTCATTAGAATTGTTTTGCAGTGCAAGTAAAAGTAATAATCCTCCTTAAGTTGCACAAACAAATACGTTCAAAGTACCTAAACTGAGTGTATTCATTATGTAGACTGCCCCCTTTTCAGAATTATATTCAGTACTTTGTAGTATTGGCTCATGATTATTGATAAATCAATATAATATGTCTTTAATATTCCACCTCTCAATGGGCCTTTACACAGAAACACAGAAATAAGTACATAATCTATAACAATGCAGTTCATTTGCACAATAAGAAGAAACGAAGGGACTAACAAGGGCTGAGTGGTATTTGATCATGCTCAGGTCAGAATCATTTCTACAGAAGTGTTACACTGCTTTTTAAATGACACATCACTTCTTGGTAACTGATGAAAAGCAGTTTGATAATGGATTTCAGTCCATCCGTGCTCTTCCGCTTACGCGTGTCAGGGTTTCTATCCCAGCTACCACTGGGCGAGAGGCGGGCTACGCCGTGTACAGGGCGCCAGCCTGATGCAGGGCCGACAGAGAGGGAACGAGAGCGCGAGCGGTTGGGCTGGATTTCAGTGCAGTCTGTGCTCCGTCACGTGATTCTTGCGTAGGTGATAGAAGAGAGAAAAAATATTGCTGTAAACGGTGTATTTTGCAACACCACGAAACAAACGATAATATGTATAATATGAAACGACAGATGTTTTCATATCGTCGTCCGATGTATTTCATCATGCTGCACAGCCCTAATGACAGGTCACCAACGTCACCGTCTTCCACATACAGTGCCATTTATGAAATACTGCAGGTTTTTCCAGTTGAGAAGGTTCCCAGGAGTGAAGGAGCCACCCTGCATGTCAGAGCTGACGTCACACAGACAGATGACCTTGTCCCAGAGCTGAACATCTGTCAGGTCTCCTACAAAGGACTGTTTTGCATCGAAGCCTCCACCATAAGTGTCTTGATCTTGACCCAGAATGATACTCGGAGCACCGGTCAGAGCGACGCAGGGCTGAAGGATTTTCCATTGAGTTCCACGTGCAGCAAAGTGAGTTCCATTCATTTTCACTGTCCGGCAGTCAAAGTTGGCGCCGTCCCGTCGGCGTTCAGCCTGCACAGACCCTCGGAGGGCTTTAAAAGAAAGAAGCCGTTAGCTTCAGATGGGACAGCGAGGGAAAACGGAGTCTGCGCTCGGTCCAGTCATGAATAAAATCTCATGCACAGAGCCAAAGCTGCGACGGGCTGGCGGTGAGTTTCTCCCTCCAGTGGGAAGGTTTTCACCTTCTGTGAAAGAGCTGGAAAGGAATATGAGAAAATCAAACCTTACGAAAGATACCGAGGCCCTGGCAGGAGTTTGTCTGTAATAAAAGACTAAATAGGAGTAAGATGATCGCGCATCTCACAGTCTTCAAACCAACAAACAGGTGTGCCTCCTGTGCACTGTTTTCATTTTGTTATCTGCGATGTGTGTGGGACCGAGTCTGAGTTTTGTAAAGACGGGAACACGGTAATCAAATTGGGCGCACACCCCGACCTCCCCCATCCCCCTGAAAAAAGAAGAAACCACAGTGAGGTGTTTGGAGGTGTGTCGGCTGGTTCCAAATAAACTCCAGAGCAGAGAGCATGTTCTGACCCACCTGCCAGCTGTGCTCGGAGCGTCTTCCTGCAGCTCGGTATGCTTTCCATGCTGGGACGCAGCAGAGCACTGAAATGTTCCCCGGACAAACGCTAATGTTAGAAGTCAGTCCCCCACGTTACCCGCTCCATCAGAGGGTTACACCACAAGCTGACTTCAACGCTGCCGGGATTTCTTTGTCTGTTGTTTGCAGACCCTCAGATTTAAATGAGCTCATGTTTTGCTTCAAACGGTGCATTTTCTCTGTTTAACTTTTGATATGCTTTCTATGTTGCATTGTGAATTTTAAAAACGAGTTTGTGATATTTGTAAATGCCTGCACTCTTCTTTTTTTTTTTTTTTAATTTACATTTTGTGTCCCAATTGTTTTGGACTGCGTGTCGTAGGGAGATCTGTGACCAACTAATGTTCAGCATTTGAAGTGCATCATTATGTCCCTTTCTTGTTTGTTTGAGTTTTTGTTCCTTTCTTCATTCTAATAAAAAGAAATAAAGAGTGGATAAAAAAATCATCTAAAGTGGTAAGTGTAGCTTGCAAAGTGAGGAGCTGATTTTTGGGCTGCGCATGCTTTATCGTCCACCTGGACCATAATTTATAAACTAAACGTCATTTTGTATTTTGTGATGATGAGTCAGTAAGCTGTACTTGCATCACTCTGGCCCTCTGAGAAAAACATGTTACTGATGCTTTCTTGTCAAATATCCTTCAAAACATGACATCATAGCACCCATTCTGACTGTCATTTGTTTTGTGCATACAAAAAGTATGTGAAGTAAATTAGAGCGCTGTATCCCCGTCACCTTGAGTCACCGGCACTCTCGCCTTGGCGCCGAGCGTAAGCGGTGCAGAGTGAGGCCAGTGACGGCAGCAGCTCTTCCATCTTCCCGTCTCCTGCTGCCTGGACACTCGTACAAGATTGGAAACATTTATGGAGACTTTAAAAAAGGCTGAACTGATTCTGACCGGTTGCAACAAGTCAAATGACTCAGTTCACCAAGTGTGCTTCCCTGATATGGAGCAGAGTTGCACAAGTGTTTGTGGATGTGTGTGGTTAGTTGTTTGTGTGTCGTAGTGACACATCGCGGCACTTCGACCTGCTTTTGGGATCAAAAGTCATCTCGGCGCAACAATCAAGTCCCAAAAGTCTCTTCAGGTAAGAGCGATGCTGTGCTCGTCCCCGATTCTAAACCCAGTTATCCCCAAACTCTAAATCATTTCACTTTTTGTTACATCGGTCATGATGAGAGAAAGGAAAACTACGGGAGAGTCATATTTGAGGTGGGGAAGGACAGCTGCAGCTCGCTGTCATGGAGAGGTGGGAGGGCAAGAGCCTGACTGTTAACAGCAGTGATCATGGTAAAGATTTTTATTGTATTTACTCACACCCTCATCCCTGCCTCACCTCTTTAACCACTCTCCCTCTGCTGATTGGCTCCTGGCGCCTGGCACACCCGCTTTTCACTTCCACAAGTAAGGTGAGTTCATTTTGATCTTCTCCTGTTTGTCTGACCTTGTTTTCTCTTTCAGAGTTTAGCAGTCCATGTGTGCCTTTGTTAAGTACACCCTGAGCTGACATCCTAGTATAACCTAGCCTAGCTTGCTAAGACCTCAACCAGTTGAACATTACTAAAAAAAAAAAAAAACGGCAACAGCTCATAATCATGTTCTGAAAGACCCATCCATTCTCTACCTTATCAGGGTTGGACAACCATTCACACCTATGGGCGATTTAGAGTTTCCTAGTAACCTGTCCCCCACGGAGTGAACCCACGCAAACACGGGGAGAACATGCAGACTCCACACAGAAAGACCCCGGCCTGATGGTGGAACTGAACTCAGGAGGCAACAGCTGTGAGGCAACAGTGCTAACCACTGTGCCACCATGCTGCCCCTGTTGTGAAAGATACTATGGTCAAATATGAATGAACTTACTCCATGTAAAGAAATGAGTCTGTTGTGTTTGAACTCGAGTCAAAAGGCCACGACCTGTAGTCGATTACATTTAGACTATATTCATGCACTCAGATATTATATTAAGCCCACTAAGTTGTGTTAAATAAATATTATACTGGAAGTGAAAAAATATACCCCAAACATGAATTATGACAACTGTCTGAATAGAATAACCATTTGTTATTACTCTGTTTTAGTAGTATAACACATTTAAAACAGAAGCTGACCCAAAGTGCTGTAGCCTCCTGAGACCCAGCCTATTCATTTATGTCCTCTGTAATGGATAGAATACTTATTGGGGCTATCCTACTAAGTCCTGATGTACTAAATAGAGGCTCCAAAGAGGCAGGAAGTCACAAAAAAAGTTCAACTGAAAGATACTTTTTTTCCTTTCTCGGGAGGTCTCCAAAAGAACCCAGCTTTAAAATGCATTGCTCAAAAAAATGAAAGGAACACACTGAAAACACATCAGAGCTCAATGGGGAAAAAATATCCTGCTGTTATAGACTGGCTGATGTATTGGGAATGAAAGGATGCCACGCTGACTGATGGAAATCAAAATGATGAACCTACAGAGAGAATTCAAAGACATCCTGAAGAGAAAAGTGAAAAACTGATGACACAGACTAGTCCTACTTGACTGAAACTTCATTGGACCCACTGAGCTCCTGGGCAGTCTGAGGTGCAACCTGCTGGTGTTGGATGGACGGCAACAGGTGTTCTAACGCCAGGCCAGTCGTTGTTGTGCAGTCAGGGTACCGTTTGTTTCCTGTCCTGTAGAGGTCTGTGGGGCCCTCCATGGATATGCGCCCCCAGACCGTCACCGACCCACCACCAAAACCGCTCGTGCTTACATGCAGCTTCATGTTCTCCACGGCTTCTCCAGACGCTTCACGTCTGTCACGTGTGGTCAGGGTGAACCGTCTTTCATCTGTGAGAAGCACAACTAGCTAAATGCAAAACTAGTGATTATTTATGCATTTTTATGTCAGAAAAGATGAGGAGCGGAGAACCCGTCAGAGGCCTCCACCTGTGGAACCATTCCTGTTCCGGGGTTGTCATGGCTGCCCCTCCAGTGCCCCCCCTCTGCTGAGCAGAGCAGTACTCGCTGCTGCACTGTGATTCAGAAATGCTGCTGTTTTTGTTCTGCAGTAGTATGCATGAGCATAAATCTCCTACATCGTGACACGCTGCTGTGTTTAAAGTGTCGGCGTCAGCGCTCATCGGTCACACTGGCTCCGGAGTTACGCGCATCGGCTCGATACCAACATTTGCAGTACGTTTCTGAAAGTTCACTGTCATGTGACAAACCGATCACGTGCCAAAAAGCTTCAAGGAAACGACACTCGCCGATTGGCTGACAGTTAATGGGGGCCGCAGCTCTTTCTCCGATTGGCCAGCAGACTTTCGGTAAAGCAACGCTTCCTGGTTCTCCGCAAATCGAGAAATAAACTCGTTTTTAAACTTATACAACGGTGGGAAAGTGTACACGGGGCTGAAAATGTCAGGCTGCTGGGCTCTGCTGCTCGCCTGCTGCCTGTGTGCGAGCGCACGCTGCAGGTTTCCTTCTCTGGACCACATCAGGCCGACAGCCAGCGACCGAGCGCAGGGCAGAGCCGTGAGCGAGCTGCTGAGGCGGCTGCTGGGAAACAGATCGGCCGAGTTCGTCGTGTCGGTCAGCGGGAGCCTTTCCAACGACAGCCTGGACGTGTGTGAGCTCAGGTCCGCCAAAAACAACAAGGTCGTCGCCACAGGCAGCACCGGGGTGGCCGTGGCCTCCGGCATTTATAATTATTTGAAGTATTTTTGCAACTGCCATGTTTCTTGGTCCGGGGATCAGCTGGATCTGCCCAGACCTCTGCCAAAGCTCACCGGCGTCCTGCGCATCAGCACCCCGCACAGGTCAGTGACCCGCGCCGTCCTCGAAGGTTTCTGCGGGCTTAGCGCGTTAAAGTTCCCTCACAGCTCCCTTCTCATGTCTTACCAAAAAAAAGGGCAGATGTTGGTGTGAAAGTCCTCTCGGACTGCTTCACCTGGTGAACGTGTCCGAACACTTCCTGATCACACAGAAAATAACAGGAGGAAAGAGAGAGTGTGCGGCTGTGCTTTCTGAATCCCCGCACAGACCTCGGATCAGCTGTAACCAGACTGAAACCGCTCCGGGAAGTTAATGGCAAAAACTAGACACTGCTCTTTGGTTACTCGTACAGCCAACAGAACAGGTGTGGGCAATATCTGCTACATGCATTTTAAATGAATTCTTATTTCAAAGGTGAGATTTGAATGGCCTCAAAATCTCACTCAAGGAAGTGTGTGTTTTGTGAGGACAGTGAGAGTATAAGAAGCTATAAAACATTATGGCATCCTCAGGTCATTGGCTACATGACTTAAATATTTGTTTCAGTTTTCCCCAAATAATAATGGTCAGGGCCCTACAGAGGGTAGCAGACCTTGTAGCCCGCTGCACTCATAGTGTCGCAGCTCCATTAATGCAACAGAAATCCGAGGCCCCGTTTCCACATCTACGTTTTCCCTTAGAAACGTACACTTTCCCCTTCGTTTACACACAAACGGAGATGTCGCCTCTGAAAACGATTCTTTCTAAAAACTCCGGCAAAAGTGGAGATTTTGGAAAACGCCGTTTTCGTGTGGCAGTGTGGACTGCAGAAACGGAGGTTTTTGGAAACGATGACGCATTTTAGTCATGTGATGCAGTCATGTGACCAATTCAACTAGATGGCGGACGGCATTGTCCAGCAGTTGTTTTGTTTGCTCTCAATTTTGACGGCCCTATTA
>VVHJ01029255.1:2010-13490 GCA_015107715.1 Tylochromis polylepis
TCAGCATTTAGCTGGATTTCTTTTTATTTGTGTCTCTCGCACCTTCACCTTTCCTTCGATCGCCCATCAGTCCAGGTGACTTGTCTGTTTAGAGAAGCAGTTATGCTACATCCAAGCTTTTGTTTTGTCTCCAAATTTTAACATTTTTTGTGGGGAATTTCAGGAAGGTTTCGTCAGAGACCGAAAAGTTTGGATTTCATGTCTTCATAAATGCTTATCACACTGAAATGAGAAACTCTGGGAGAGACTCTTTTGATTTTTTTCAAATGAATATCACAAACCAATCCTGATCCAGATATCCTGGGGCTGACTCTCTAATGTCAGAGCACACCTGAAGGCACCATGAGACAGCACCTGCTCAGAATCAGTGTTATGACCTGAAAATCCTGCCTCAAGCCAAACATGATGCAACACGAGGCAAGTTTCAAGTCACTGCTGGTTAATGCAGAAAAACACGCTTTCTGTGGTCACTGCTAAGCCAGTTAAACAGTTAACGAACTAAAAGATATAAACCATCAGTCTGGATGAGAAAAACATCACTTCCTGATCCCAAGCTGTATTTTTGTCTCCTGCTAGGCTGAAAACCTTTTAATGTACCAAGTTTGCGCAGTCGGACACATCCTGCTCTATTCCTGTAAAGTGACCCAGTTTCCTGAAAACCCGAGAGAGTTTTTTTTTCTCATTTCCCTGACATTCTCTATCTCGAATACACCTCGCTAAACTCCCCCGTTAGTGAAAGAGCTCGGCCGTGAAGGCTGAGCGCGACCTTACAGGGGTTTGATCCGTCGGCCACCAGCAGCATGCGCAGCGAGCTCAGGTTGATGTCCTTCTGGTCTTTGTGGGCCACCAGAGCCCAGTGCATGTCTCTGGACTTCACACAGGCCACCTTGGCTGCAGCAGGAGATGCACATAGAGAGAAAAAGAGTGAAATTAGCATTTAATCTATTTGACAGGCAGGTGAATGGGGGGAACTGACTAAGATGAGTGACAGGTGTGTGTGTGTGTGTCGGTATGTGTGCCTGACCTTTGTACTGGCAGACTTTCTGGATCCACGACAGAGGGTTGACCTTCATCAGCGAGTAGGGCACGCTGATCACGTGCATCATGTTCATCACACTCTGCACACACACACAGAAGAAGATATTCGGGTGAGGCTTTATGTTAATGTGTTTGGAATAAAGTTCTTTTGTTTGGTTTTATGCATTATTTGATAATAAAATGATAAATGGACAGGAGGCTGGGGAGCGTGGGGTGAAGGCAACCAGGTGAGCTATGAAGATATCTGCGCAGTAGGTAAGACAGGTATAATCCCTTATGAGACGCTTCAGTGTTTCCCACACAAAGACCTTACTCAGGCAGCCCGCCAGCTATATCAGTCAAGTGATTCATTTTAGCATTTTTACATTTTTTTTAAATCTGTCTGGAAGAAAAACCCTCTGCACCTGATTTAGGCTAGTTCTCTTGCTCTTATTTTGAAAGTTCATTCACTGCTAATCATCTTGCTCTGGCCCGTTCACTCTTAGGTTTTCTTTACTAACTGGCTCACTGGCCAGGTTACTAATGTGCAGGTCATCAATATAATTCAGGCGCTTCTCCGCAGATAAAGGATCCTGTCCCGCTGTTGGACTAAACCCAAGTCCACCTGCTTGGATGGGAACACTAGTTTGGACTTTGGCAGAACAGAACAAGGACTACCACTGCAGCTGCAGTCCAAGACGGTGGAGTTCATCAGCAGCCGGAGGAGATCCTTTTGCTTTTGGGAAGCAACTGGGAATAGAAGAGGCAGAGCGTGAGAGAGGGGTGACTGGCAGAGTAAAGCCTGAGGGAGAATTGAGCCCACGCTGCTGCAGGAAACACTTCCAGCACTCAGTGCACTGATAGTCCAAAGATGCTACACAGAGCTCAGCAGACCAGCCTCTACACGTTTAACCTGTGTACTGACACCAGGGGGCGGTGTCAGTTGGTCCTTTAGCTGCCACAGAGAGGACAGACAAAGGGTTTCTCTGTGGTGATGGAAAACCAGGTGTTAAAAATCATCTTTGATGATCTTTTGCACAAAAGCAGAGGGTCACTGATGTCAGGCTACACGCTATGGGCCTTTTTCTCCCTTCCTTTCCATAATCCTTCTTTCAGCTCAGCTAAAGAGCTCCACAAGTCCATTACATCAATGTCCAATTTACACTTTTTGTGAACCCTATTACTCACTTTTAATTTTCCATCCTTCTTTATTCTTCTGAATTGTTTTTATGTGGTTCATAATTTTGCTTGTATTTATCTTGTGATTATTTCTTATTAATTGTATCGATTGTTTTCCTTGCTTTCTATGCAGCACTTTGGTCAACATATGGCATGCTTTATTGTGAGTTTTAAAAATACTGACTTGACTTAATAAAGTGTAAAAATTAACATTAAAAACACAATTTATTCATTTATGTAGTTAATCAACCTTGAAATATAGTTCTTCTTCCAGATGTAAGAGCAATGAAAACGCTTGTTAATTTCATAATGAGAGATTTATTCATCTTGCAAAGGCACTGGTTTTTTTTGGATTGGGTAGCTGCCAAAGTGCTGATTAAAGCTTAATCAAATATGTGTTTCCTCTAAAAACAGAAGGAAAAAGCTTAGAGCTAAGTTTAACAATGATGCCATAAGCTAGTTAACTTATACTTAACTGCTTATTAATATACTTAAAATATCTCATATGAATAACCATGTTTATAGTCACGTTACATATGAACTAACCCCTTGTTACAACTGTATTAATAAAAAGTCTTACTGATCATTTTTCGAGCTTTTTTCGGACTCCATTATGACGCCGCTTGACAATTAAAAACGGTGGAAATTAAGGAGGAATAGTCTGAAGACTAAAGGTCAAAGTGACGACCCTTCTCCCAGCTGAAAGCAACAGGAAATTAGTGTCATGCTCGATGACCTCTTACAGGCACATCTTACCGTCAGGATGCCGTGCCACAGACCCACGTCCTTTTTAAAGTCCAACACGTTCACTATGGTTTCAGCTGCAGGCAGAGAGGGGAGAGAAGAGGGTTAAATTACTTAATTATAACCCTGAGACTGCACAGTGTGTCTGCGTCCTTACCCTCAGTGTAGCTGCAGGACTGAGTAAGAGCCTGGCAGTGTGTGAGCAGAGCGATCCTCGTCACAGTGACTCCCAGCACACTGCCGTCCTTACAGGTTTTATACTGGGAGGAAAACAACAGATGGATCATTGAAAGCAAAGCAGAGGGACGCTCTAAGTGACAGACTAAACCCTGTTGTACCTGTCGTTCAGTATAAAAACGCAATCGCATTTCAACTTTGAAGAAATAACATTCGTGGGTCTCTTGTTAATTGTGGAATAAATGCAAATAGATTAGTATTAAAGATCAATGTTGCTGATTAATTATTCCTTTGTTTTTAGTTCATAAAAATCCAGATAACTGCAAAAACATTCATTTTAAAAACAACATAAAATACCACATGCTGATATTTGACAGGCTGGAAGTGTGCTTTACCGCTTTCTGGCCTACATATGCAGACTGACGCCACTTTTATGTCTGCAGCTACATGCAGCAACTGGAGTAGGTCACATTAATGTTTCATATATAACCTGTTTTCTCACGTCTATTATTTATTTACTGTAAAGCATGCTGAGAAAAATGCTATAGAAATAACACACCCACTTCAGTCCAAGCCTAGAAATCAGATTCTTTCTAAAAGATGGTCTCGAAAGAAAGGTGGGCATTCAAAATGTGAAGGAGCGGAGCCTGAAACCTGCATTCCTTCCTTTGACCAGCAGGAGGCGAGCCTTTGACTTATGGTCACATGTAAACGGACAATAAAGCAGGGTGTGCTTTGAAAAGAAAAAGAAAAAAAACTTTAGCTAAACTGTGAATAGCGGATCACTGCCTCAAGGGTGAGCAGTGTCCTTCATTTTCAGTCAGCTTCATCCCTTAAACATCATGGCCATTTTTTTACAACTCATAGGAGGACTTCAGTAACCAGTCGTTTCCAAATGTTTACTGGCACGCACCACCTCCGAACTCCAAACCTCATCATTTTCGTCAGTCGTTAACTTTAAAAAAAAAAGATCCCAGCTGCTACGAATGCTCCCGACCATTGCTACTCCCATTTATACACTCAACTGACAATTCACCAGGTTCACCTGTTCAACTGCTGGTTAACATAAATATCTAATCTGTCAATCACATGGCAGCCACGCAGTGCAGACATGGTCAGTGAAACCAGCTGAAGTTCAAACTGAGCATCAGAACGGGGAAGGCATTTAAGTGACTCTGAAGCTGGCAGGCTTGTTGGCGTCAGGCTGGTCTGAGTATCTCTGATGAAGCAGGTGGCCTACAGCAGCAGCAGAAGGCCACACCGTGGCCCTGCCTGTCAGCTAAGAACAGGAAACTCAGGCTACAATTTGCACACGCTCACAAAAATTTGGCCCACAAAAGAATAAAAAAACGTTGCCTGGTCTGGTGAGTGTCACTTTCTGATGGCAGGGTGAGAATTAAATATAAAGGACATGAAAGCATGGCTCCGTCCTGCCTTATATCAACGCTTCAGGCTGCAGCTGGTGGTGTAATGGTGTGGGGGACATTTTCTTCGCCCCTCAGTACCAGCTTAGCATCACTTAACCACCACAGCCTACCTCAGCATTATTGCTCATCATGTCTATTGCTTTATGACCAGCTGACAAATCTGCAGCAACTGTGTGATGCTATCATGTCAATATGGACTAAAATCTGTGAGGAATGTTTCTCGGACTTTGAATGTTGTTCAGTCTATGGAACAACATTATTAAGGCAGTTCTAATGGCAAAAGGGGTCCAGACTGGGACAAGCAAGGGGTACCTAATAAAGTGTCAGCTGTGTGTATGTACAGTCTATTGCAGAAACAGTTGGCTTTGACCAAAGGAGAGAGAAAATCCAAACTTGCCTACCAGCTCCTTTCAAGCTCACATGCTAAGTTTGATTTCCTTACTGAGAACAAAAACTGACATGAGATTTCACCAGGAAGCAAATAGTCTGGCACAGGTCCCCCATGGAAACACATACCTTTACTCCTACAGATTTTATTCTCTCCACCAGAGAAAACAAACAAACATGTTTACCACAATTCAAATATTTGTGAATACAGACATATACAGTATCATAACACTAATCCTATCAGCACAAAGTGTAAACAAACAGCACGAGCAGCAACCCAGCGGTTGGTGAGATCATTGTGCCTCTGTGTTTGCACATATGTGTGTGTGTGTGTATTAGCCTCACCTCTATGTAAGCAGTGTCATTATTTGCATCTTTGATGTGGGGGAACCAGTCTCTGGGCGGTTTGGACAGGTGCTTCGACTCTGTTACAAACCACAGCAGCTTCGGCCAACCTGCAGGGGTGAGAGAGAAGCAGAAGGTACAATAAGTAAAGAGCAGAGACAGAGAAATGTCATGATGCTGACATTTGATTATTTTTTTAAGCCTTTGCTGTTTTATTTTGAAAGACATCTTGGTTTCTTTGGTGGTTTCGAGTCCTCCTTCCCACAGCTGAAAACCACACTGGGAGCATTTAGCCTGCACAGGGTCTTTTATTTGGAAAACTGACTGGGTACTCTGTGTCATTCCTGTGTCTGACCTGCTGCCCTCCTCACCTGCTCCATGGAGCTTAATGTAACATCCACAGAAAACAACAAGGACGCCCTGAGTCTCTCTGTAGCTCAGCTGATAAACCGTCTGCCCTGTGCACTCAAGGCTTCACTTCAGCTGCTGTGCCCTTGTCTTTATATTGGTGTGCCTGGTGGTAGCATTACTTGAGTGGGTAATTGTATGATTGGCCCTGATTGTGTTTAACTGTTCTCTGTGAATATTTATACTGAGGTCCAAGTGCTTTCTGCGAGTTTTTGTCAGATTATGTTTCATCCAAGTTCCTTTTATCACCTCCTCTTTCTGCACCGGCTGGTCCATTGTTTAATTTTACCTTTCATGTATGCCGGGCAATTCGATTGGTCAGCTGCTCTGACAGTGACAGTGCTTCCACCAATCACAGAAGCAAAATGGCTCAACCGAGTCCTCACTAACAAGCATTTTTTTTCCCCTTACAGTCAATATTTTCACACCCGTGGAAGCGTTTAATGCTGCTGAAAGAAAGAGAAGATTCTTACTGGCACTAAAACAGTGTAGGAAGGCGATGATAGTGGTGCAGGGAGTTTCACTCACATTTGTGACTGAAAATAGATGCATGCAGATTGTAAAATGTGGTTTGGAGCATAAAAATACGATGAGATTCAGCACGAAGGAGATTTCGTTTCTCTCAACAAAAACTGCAGTTAAGATGGTCGAGCTGCAGCGAAGTGACGGTTACAGCTCCAGCTGGTGAACAGCAGCATTTTGTTACTGTAATTACAACAAAAACTTGCGAGGGTAGAATCGAACCACCTGTGCAGAAAAGTTTAAAATATAGAAAAACAATCTTTTCAGCTGCTTTCAGATACGCCCGCTTTGTTTTACACGACGACAACCTAAAACAAGCTTACTAATTACTCTGTAAATCTAGATTATTAATAAAAAATAAAAATCTACTGATGAAATTACAATATCGCAGATAAAGCCACCCAGCAGTCTATACAAATTAGCTTTCTGTTTTCCCAGGCCAGTAAAACTCTGGAGGGTGACAAGATGTTACTCTGACAGTGTGCTCGCTTTGAATGAACACCCTTTCTCTTCTCTCATTGTGCACACTAAGCAAAGCCGCCCACCCTTCCCCCCAACATCGCGCCTTTACAACTCAGCTGTGATTGATGACTTTCCCCCTCACCTTTGAACTGTGGGATCTCTCCTGTTGCGCTCTTGGGAAGACCCTTATGGCAGGCATCACTGGTCAGCGCCACAGTAACGCCACAGCTGCCCAACAGGAATCCAATCTGTTGGCTGCCAGCATCCTATTGGATGATACAGAATACGATGAAATGAATTTAAAAAAATTAAAGCTCATGCTTTTGCTGTTCAGATATCTAATAACTACAGCAAACGCAGAGCTATATGTGTGTAAAAGACTTCTGCAGAAGCACAGCATAGAATAGAACAGCCCTTTAATGTCACTGCATGTATACAATGAACTTGCGGTTACACTTGTGCACATGCAGCACTGGTTTAGAAGTGACTCTTGCTGCACTGCTGCTGCACTGCTTCAGCAGCCGAAACATAAATTTTATGGAAAATCCTGCAGCACGAATGCAGGAGGGGGGAAGGGGTTCAAGAGAGGCTACTGACATGCAGCAAAAGGCATTTTCTGCTAAGCAAGTCATCACCGTGTAACCATGCCAACCCCTATGCTGGCCACTGCGCTGCAAAGACAAGCAGCTTTGTCTCAGAGTGAGCTGAGACTAAAGCAGAAACAACTACAACACAGTGTGGCATACAAAAAAGAAGCATAAAATACTTTTTTTCCTTCCCTGCTGAAATTTGAGGTCACTGAAGGTGAAAGATCAACAGTTGTAGCTGAACTAATGTGTGTTTCCTGTGCGACGGCGGGCCAGCAGGAGGGCCAGTTTCTTGTGTGTCAAGCGTATTTTTCTGCTTTCTGTTCAGACGTGATTATTTTCTCAGAAATAGTCGTTGCTGGTAAAAGGTTGCGGCTGAAGATCTAAAACATTTTGTCAATTGTGTGAGGTAAAGCTGAGGCCTCTGTGCAAACACGACTGAAATGAAACGCAGCGGGAGTCTGGAGCTCCGGGGGGACGAGGTGAAATACAGATGTGACCACAGCAGGTCTATGAAAAATCTAATTACCTAAGCTCCAGCAGAGAGACTAATCCTGCACATAACAGCTTCAGCAACAGATTTAAAGGTAAAGGAAAGGAACCAGAGAGCTGCAGCTGCAGCTAAAGACAGGAATGTAAAGTTTTTGATTTGCAGTGCTCTGAAGTACCTTGCGACTTAGGGGCACCTCTATGGGAACAGGGACCACCTCTGCCAGCAGACAGCCGTAAAAGGCCACCATGAAGGCCACTGGGTCGTTGTTAGGAAACACCAACGCCACCTAGGAGGGAAGGACAGAAGACAGCACTGGGGTTCAGAGAACTACAATCAGCTCAGAAACAACACAAGGAGTGAAAAACTCTGTCAGTTTCCAAGCAACACGCAAGTTCATGTAAAGTCACCAGCACATTTATCTGTATGCTCAGCACAAGTTAATTTGCTAGAATGACTAATATACAGCTCTCGGTATTTATTTGCTTTTCACTGAGAGCTGGGTGAGCGGTTTGATAACAGTCTTGTGTTTGTGCATTCAACATGAATCCAGAGCAGTAGTCTGGAAGCTCATTATGTCCACCACTGCAATGTGATGCTGAGGAAAACAGCACCAACACTGGGCATGTGCATGATTTTAATAATCATTCGGTTAGAAGAAAAAAATGCCGGATCGTGGCTACATCTGGCAAAAAAACACTGTGTGGAGCTCCTTTTAAACGAACAAAGATGAGGCCCAGTATAAACTCTGATAGGCAGAGCTGGCATCACAAGTGTGCTCAACTATCTGAGAGCAGTTTGGGGTGGAGGGTGATCCAAGACCGCAGCACAGAGCAGATCGGCCATCAGTGAGAGTAGCTATGACACTGATTAAGTCAGAAACTGTGTGAACAGGAGAAGCTTTCAAATGCACAGCAACTGCAGGAGGTCTACAGCTGCTTAAAAAACAAACACGCACAATCTGAGATGTTGAAGGATTTCAACGGACGTGGCCTGGCACTGAAATCACTTGATCTTCCCGCACTGTGGAAGGCAGCCCGTCTGAACTAAGGCTATGATAGATTTTAGTGCGGGGGATCAATACTCCTTTTATTAAAGAACACTTGAAGAAATCATTCCTTCTGTTCTCTATCAAACTTAACAACAGCTCTTCTTTTTGCCACAGCTGAACAGGACATATGATTCCACACACATTTCTGTATTATACATCCCGCTGCTGTTCCTCACATTTATGCTGCACATATTATTTATTACTCTTCCACACAATCTCCTCATTTTCTGTTTTCTTTGTTTTTATCACTGGTCTATATATAAACATTCCTTGCCCTACTACACTCTCAGACCCATTTTGCTTTTCCTAATAAAAATCTCCCCAGGAGCGGCTCAATGAAAGTAAGAAAGAGCAGCGGCCTTGCCACACAGTGACATGTGCTCCATTAACCCCGGCGGGAGTGTCGGGTCTCCCAACTTTTTCTAGTGGATTTTCTGTTCTGCTCTCCGCTGGTACTGCTTTTTTTAAATGAAAAATTTGATGACAGCCTCACGTTGCTTTGGTGCCATTTCCACTGCTTGAGCACCTCCCATTTGTTGAAACTGGCGTTGGTGGTTGGTCCGAGACAAGCTGGAGGTGTAAGCATGTGATAATGTACCTCTTGTACATTGCAATCTTTTATTGCTATTCCAGGAAATGTATTTTTCTGAGCAGAACAGAAACCTACAGGAGGTCAAATGCACCTTAATTGCGGGTTTAAAAGGTTCTTCTTTGTGCTGAACAGAGCCAGGTTAGCATTGCCTCTGCTCTCTGTGCTAAGCTGCAGATTGCAGCTCGATATTTTGCTTACAGGTACAACAGTGGTATCAATCTCAGTGAAATATCCTCTTCATCCTTAAAGATCAAGGGAATATAACAGGAGACTTATTATAGAGACTTTCTTGGGTCAAATAAATAATAAGAAATGCATAACATCATCAATATATCAGCAAATATTTAATTATCTGTTTTAATAGATGAAAAAAAGCTAACTTGGCTGAACAAAGTATCAAAAGGGTTGGAGTGAAGTGAGCACAAACAAAAAGAAGAAAGTGAAAAGTGAGAGCTGCAGTGGTGGGCGAGTGTGACTCACCCGATCGCCCGGTCGCACCATGGGCTCCTGCTTGCTGCCCAGTTTGTGGAGGATGTTGTAGGCAAGCTTGATGCTGCGAGACCACAGCTTCCCTGCAGGGAGCAGGACACAGGATATGAGGGTGCGAATGAGAGAGGGGGAGGGAGAGAGACTGAGACTGTGGGATATATGAGTGTGTGTGTGTGTGTGTGTGTGTTCTTGCACATCTATTTTGAGGCAATTCAGTCGATAAGAGAGAAAAAAAAAACTGTCTGAAGTGATGAGATTTAAGAGCTTTCAGCAGTCAGGAGAGGTCACTACTGACGTCTGGAGAATGGATGGATTATACTTAAAAGCAAGTATCTAATGCACAGTTGGTGGACAGGTGCACAGGAAAGAGGAAATCATGTAAAAATGGTGGGGGGAGGGTACATTCCTGCACACTTTCAGCTCTGAGTTTATTAAAAATAGAATATTAAAAAAAATGCTGCTACTTCTTTTGCATAATTTGATTTCCCTGTGCAGCCTTGTGACTTACTGTTACAGAAGCTAAAATTACAATGAAAAACTGGTCAGGAACGACTTGAGAAACAGGAAAAAAAAAAAAAAAAAGCTTTCAAGGTGTTGAGGTATGACCCAGGTCCTAAAAAAAACCCAGATCCCAATCCAATCGAGCATCAAGGAGAAGCCCAGCTCACAGCAGGACCCGCAGGATCATTAGGCTGCTGGTTTTAATGGCCCGGTCTGGTCAATGTATGTTTTAGTCTCAGGGAGTGTCTCATTAGTCTACATCTGAGGTTCTTAAAGTTGTGATGACCGAGTGCCAATTAGGAAGAAGGGACACATGAAATATGTTTAATTAATAAAAAATGAAGGAGAAGATAATGACCAAAAAATAAATAAAAGAAAGGTTAGGCACTTGAGCAAGTAATGAAAGAGCCCTACAACAGACAGTCATGGACATAAGTTTTTCATGTTTAATTAGTATTTGTGATGTGTCTGTTCTGATGTATTTTAATATATATTATATATCACTATGTTCATTTTAGGGGGGCTTAGTTTGCTATGACAGCTGTAACAGAAGAGTTCAAACTTAAGAGAACTTCTCTTTTGGTCCCATGTTTTGCATTTTTTTGCTAAAGAGTGGACCAAAAGATGGATGCTCGGGCGGGCAAAAAAAACAAACAAAAACAAAACAACAAAAAGCGCAACTTTACTGGCCAAAAATCAAAACAAAAAGAAATCAAATGAATCAAATCAAAGTCGGATTCAAAAACCCAACATGATTCTTAAAAGAAGCACCGGGAAGAGGTAGGCCAACACAAACAAATGATCTCATAAAGAAAAGGGCAAAGAGGCCACTGTATATACACACAGTGGGCGGTGATTGAAAAGGAGGCCAGGTGAAACTAATGAGGGCGGGCGGGATACTGTGCAGGAAGTGAAGAAACCTTCAAAATATCCAAAAAGATAAATAACCACCACTGACAAATGAACACCGACAGGGGGACACAGAGGGGTCCAACAAAACCAACAGATGCCCCTGTGGATGTTTTATCTTTTGTTTTTCCACCCACTTTCCTGCATGACACAGTCCTCTCCTCTTTAGTAAAGAAGTGAAACAGTGGTTTGC
>VVHJ01029255.1:13510-31242 GCA_015107715.1 Tylochromis polylepis
TATGGGGGGGGGGGGGGTTGGGGGGTGTGTGGGGGGGGGGGGGGGGGGGGGGGGGGGTGTGCGATAACGACTTCACTTTCAGGCAGTGTGTTTCAGAGATCAAGATAATTAAATTCAAATATTTTATTTAGTTTATTTAGGCGTATTTAGGTCTCTTTGAGTCTTTTCACCGATTTCTGGTTGCATTAGCTTCTCTCTGTCAGCAGACTTCAGTCTACCACCCTCTGTATGTGAGAGCGGGGTTAAGGTGTCACTGGAGTTGTTGACAAGTTGACAAACGGTAAATTAACCGTAACCAAACAAGAACAGACACCAAATAACCCCAAATGTATTTACTGGTCTGACAGCAGGGCCACTCCAGTCAGCGTCTAGAGCCGGGGTGTCAAATTCATTTTACATCGCGGGCCACATACAGTCCACTTTGATCTTAAGTGGGCCGGACCAGTGAAACTCCCCCTTCTGTGACTGTGAAGAAGTCACATATTTAACTGTGAAAAAGCTGCTGTGACAAAGAAACATGAACGGCCGTAAGAGACGTTTTTATCAGTGGGAAAAGCTGTAAAACTTATGAAAATACAGTTTCAAGTCCAAATTTAATGCTTGTGCTTGTTTGTAGTGTGCAGCAGATCAAACAAGTTAAGAATTACAAATATAAAGACCAGGGGTGTGCAGCCTACGGCCGGCCGTACACCACCCCTGGTGTAGAGCACTAGCAGCAAACCCAAGAGAACAGACATCATTTTAAAAGGAGAGCTTTTACACTTCAGTAGTTTCCCCCTGATGTATGATGCTGTGAATCACATTCAGCATAAAGAGCATGTATGCATGTCTGTGCATTTTTAAATTCCTGAATTACCAAAACATGTATCTAACTGTAGCTCTGGTGGACATGAATGAGTGAGCAGTGAGTGTGTGGTTACCATATGTGAGCACATAGAGGGGTTTCCCTGCTGTGTCCAGGCTGGTGAGGCAGGGGGCTTTTGGGGAGATGGTTCCCCAGCGTTGGAGAGCCGCCTCCAGAGAAGGAGGCCAGTTAGTGACCACCCCCAGCGGCTCTCCTCGCACTGGCATCATCTCCGCCCCCTCCGGCCGAGGCTGGTTAGGGTCGGGTTGCTGGACTGTAACAGGATGAGGCAGAGAGTTTCATGAGCGCACAGCTCATAAACTTTTACTGTTTATTTGATTTCAAGTGTGGTCGTGAAAAAAACACATGGAAACTTTTATTAACACAGATGTACTGAGGGGAACGTGAATAATTTGTGAGTGGACAGCTGATTCTCTTTTAATATTGAGCTCAGAATGCAGAGAGGCTGACAACGAGGCAGCAGTGGGGAGGGATTGGACTGGATTCAATCTTAAGCCAGTGCCATAAAAAAATGGAATTAGAGTCAACTGGAAGTCTTAACCGCTACATCAATCTGAAGCTCAACATTATGTTGTATGATTATAACACACATGTTTACAACACACTGTAAAATGACTCCAGAATATCATTTAAAAGACCACAAAGCTGGACAAAAGTATGGGAGAGTCGAAGAAACAGAGAGAAAACACTCCCAGATGCGAGGCGAGCAAAGAGCAGTAAATATTTCAGTACATTTACAATTTTAATCCTTTCAAGATGACATCTATGCTCTATATGAACCTTTCCCATAACTTCGACTGTCCACATGAAGACAGTTCTTTACATGAACACAAGTGAAAGATGGACGTGAGTGTTGTTATCAACGTTAATGAAGACTTTGGTCACATTTGTTACCACTGCACAGCATGTTCCTGTTTCCTGTATAATTTTATTCATTATTCATTATTATTAGCTAAAACTAAAAATCTGACTGCATTCCCCAGTTTTTTTTAAATTATGTAAGTTCCTTAACTGTCATGAACCAATTCAAAGAAACAGCTTTTTAAAGGGTAGCAGATGATTATTGATCTGCACATTCAACTTTATGGTAGCCACTGTGACTTTTTTGAAGCTTCAAAATTCAGTCTAATGTCTGTTGACAACTTGATATTTTTGGAGCCAGAGGGGACCATATTAGCATAAAAGGTTGGAGTGCTAAGGCTAGCAAACTTGTTTACCTAGGGTCTTTATATTGTAAGGTAGAGACCCTACAATAATAGAGCGAAAACCCCAATCAAACAACCCCCTTTGAGCAAGCACTTGGTGACATTAGGAAGAATAAACTCCCTCTAAACAGGAAGAAACCTCTGGCAGAACCATGCTCAGGGAGGGGCCGCCATTTGCTGCGGCCAGTTGGGGGTGATGGAGTAAGACACTAATAAGAAGAACTTTGCTTATGAGTTATGAGTTTGAGACTTGTTACATGTTATGTTAGTGCAATGAACCACACAGGAACGCATGTTATTTTTCAAACAGCTCCATTAAATCACCTCCAAATAGCACCAACAGCACAAACCTGCTTGAGGGCACACTGTTCTGCAAAAATCAATGTAGCCACGCCTCTAATACTGCATAACTTTAAGTGCCAATGAAATTTAAATAGGTTAGTTTAGAAACATTTTCAGCCCCATGCAAATTTTATGAAGGAGAAAATTAGCTACACTGACTACACTGACTTTATTGTCAGCTGTCAACAGGTTTGTTTGTGCTGTAAAGTTTTTAACATGGGAGTCTATGGGAATTGACTCCCACTTGGATCCTGCCTCAAGTGGTCATTGGAGGAACTGCAATTTCTAGGATTTAACCAGCTCACAAGACTTTCAGCTGTTAGAAAGATGCTGTAACTACTGCTGTTCTGTAATCACACGTAAACAAACTTATTTGTAAGCTGACCAACTGTCAGCGTGTTCTTTTCTCCATCTCTCAGCTTCAACTTAACAGAAACCCTTTTTTTTCCAAAATTGCTTGAGACCTGCAATATTAACATTCACAGTTCATTTATTTGCATCCATGAATGCCACTTAACACCTCAGCACTGAGCTGTGTTTCTTTGAAAAAGGCTGATTTTGCACACTGACCTGTAGTGAGGCTTCATTATGTGTTTAACACAGAGATTTATTAAATAAATCACTTGGGGATAATTTTGTAAAAAGAACAGAAAGACCATTTTTACCTTCTAAAAGCTCATCAAAGTCATCAACAAAGAACTCTCGTAGTGGAGGTCTGCGAGGCTGCTTCAGCGTGTTCACCAGCTGCTGGATCTTAGCTGACACGCGACTGCTGACTGGAACACCTGCAAAAGCCCCAGAGAAAAAGGAAAGCGGTGACCTGAATGGCTTACAAGACAGTCATGATAACAATAATAAACCTCCAGTGTTACAGGATGCGTTGCAAAGACTGAGACTAAAATACTGCCTGTGATGTAAACTCTGGACGAATACTGAATGAACAATCCTCCTTTTCTTCTGACTTTCTCCAATATATTAGAGAGAAGTAAGGAATTAGTCAGTCCTGTGAGCAAATAATTTAAGCTTCAGAACGTTTTAAATCACAGACTGTATATAAATGATGGATGTGGCCAATGTAAACCATTAGTTAAAGGTTAGTGAAATATGGGATTTTTGGAGCTGGAGAAGTCCCCCACTGGGTCCATTAAACAGAATGCAGGCTTGAAGCACTGCAACATCCACGTTTTATATAATCTACAGCCTAAACGCTGCATTTCACACAGATTTTTAGACTCTTGGCTCTGTATGATGTCATGTGAGAATATCCCTTATATGGCCATCTGGGGCACATGGGTCTGAAGAAAGTTGACTTAAAGAGGGAGGAGCTAAAGCAGCTTGTTTCTGACAGAAGATGAACTTAGGTGTTGCACCAAGAGCCTGGTACAAGATAAATACGGATTAATTTGGACTGTGAATAATACAATACTAATCTAGCACAAGCCAATAATAAATGTATGAAGATGGAAGTTTTCAGACTGGTTTCCCTTTAAGGCACCGAATTAGAAACTCTGTATTTTCGGCACAAGGCTCTGCTAAGTGGACCACAGACTGTGATTATTCTGAGGAGCTCTCAGCTCTCTAACTGTGACTGTGTGATTGTGAAACATGCTGAAGAAAGAACAACAAAGGTGCTCTGTCAGCTCTGCTTAGAAAAATAAATGGTAAAAAAGTCCAATCTGTTCTTCCAGGGGACTGACATCAACAGAAACCGTGTAATTGGCCAGTTCTCTGAGGCACTGGTCCAATTTGAGCTCACTTCCTGATTAAAGAGTTGCTATTTTTATCAGACGGTCTACAGTATTTTTATTCAGAGGCTCCAGCTGGGAGCTGGCTAAAGGTGTGACGTTGGCGGTGACTCCTACCATCGCCTGTCTCCATGCGCTCCGCGTTGCCGTATTTCTGCGTGTTCCTGGCAATGGTTCCCATATTGGCCATGTGGTGACGCTCAGTGTGGGAGTGGGACGAGTCCGACGAGTATCCCGTCACGTCCGGCGGGGCCGAGTGGTTCTCTGCGAGGCAGATGGAGACAGAGAGAGCTGAAACAGACAGCGGTGACTCACTGTTCACCTTTATCACTGCTCTGTTTGTCAAGTGCCGTGTGTTATAGAGTCCACGGGCAATTAGACACGTTCTGATGGTCATCTTGTTTCACTGCTAATTTGGGTCACAGCCCTGACAAACACAGGAGTCAGCAAGGTCTGGAATAGCTGCACTTCAAAACATAACTTGCTGCATACACAAGTGTAAAGCTTTTAACGGAAAGCTTCTTCTCTAAACATCAATAACAACAGACGGTTTTAGTCATATTAAAGGTGCACTTTGTAACTATCCTCTACAGAATTTAAACCTTTTACCACCAGGGGGAAGCATTTTACCAGCACATGCCTGCAGTCTTTTCAACGTGTGCAGCTGTTTAACTTTATATATTTCTTTTCAGCCAAACCTATTTTCTCAAGAGAGGTTGCACTGACTCGCTGGTATTACACAAAATTGCAGCTCAGCATCAATTCAACTTGAGTCAATATCTCGTAGTTTTCGTCCACATTTTGTGGATAGATTTGGTTCATTTTGGAAGGTTTTAAACACAGAAATTGATAAGAAATACATTTAATGTTCACATACCGTCTTAGGAATAGTTCACATTTCTTCTCTTAACCCGCTGAGGTCTACTCTGTCATCCGTGGTGACCCCAACTCTAAAAGTAACCCTAACCTTTAATTAAACAGTTCTCCCAAGTCATTCTGCACATTTAAAGCTATTCACATCACACATTCACAAAAAAGTCTGTTTTGCCTTTCTCCAAACTCAAGGTTAGGGTTACCACCTATGATGACTTATACCTCAGAATGGTGATTAAAGGCTGCATTATTTTCATTGTTTGTACCCATTAAGGCATTTCTGCAGTTTTCAGAGATGCTGAAAAAGGTGAAACTTTTTTTCCGAGGTGGGACCTACCCTCTGACTCCAGCGGCGGAGGCCACAGCATGTCGGAACCAAACTCACAGGACCGTCGCAGAGAGCCGCCGTTCTCTGCTATACTAAGAGCTCCCTTCCTCTTCAGAGACAGGTGGCCGATACCTGGAGGAGCAATAAACAGCTGTATCACAGTCAAATACTGTGAATTACTGCAAAGACTCTTGGGCTGCACTCCTAGTGGGCCATGAAGGTACTGCAAGACCAACAAAAGTATTCTTCTTTGTTGTCCTTAGATGTGTCAGAAAATAAAAATAGTTTCTAGTGAACTCTTTTACCTTGTTTTCACCTTTTATAGACCAAATGCTTTATCAGTAACAATCATTGGGTTAAACGATAATAAAAATTATATGAATTTCCTCATTTTAGGAACCACCTTTATTAAAAGACACAGGTGAAAATTCAAAATGCTGTAGCTTTATTAGGAAAAATATACCAGAGGACTGAAGTCTTACCGTGGTGCGACTGCGACAGGTGGCTCTGCTGATGGTGCGACTGGCCCAGGTGCGCCAGGTGCGTGTGCGCCAGGTGCGAGATGTGCATGTGCGCCAGCGAGTCGGCTAGCCGTCCGGCATTACCGCTGCCTCCGCTCTGCGTGGACGAGGACGAGGAGGAGGTGGAGCCTAGGTGGGCAGGGCCTAGCTGGGAAGGGCGGCTCATCCAGTGCTCCATGCCCGACATGTCGTCACCTGGCCCCGCCTCCTCCTCTGAGCCCGACGAGGAGTCTGAGCACAGGGGGGACAGGCCTAGTGAGGGTCAGTAGCCGCCATTATATGTTAATAACAGAACTTTCACAGCATTAAAGTAACATTAATACATAAGCAGGTACTGAAATGAGTGCTAACACAAAATAAAATTGTTAAACAACATTAAAAAACAATTCAGCACTTTGGGAGACCAGCTTATTCCAATTAAATGAAATGATAAACACTGCTAAGACACCAGAGCCATTTGCTTGCTAGCTTAACTGTGCATCCAATTTAGCTCAACAGAAAAAGATAAAAGTTTGTGTTAATCTCCCAGCTCTTATGCTTTTTGGTTCTTTGCTTTTCTACAGATTAATCAGACAAAACATCTTATTTAGTGAACTAGAGGCTCGCTTTCTTATTGTCTTACAGTTATTTGTAGTCTTTACTCTAAGCTAACCATGCCCTAACTAAGAGCTTCAATAAGAATGGTATTAAATTTCTTCTTAACAAGAAACTGGTTAAGTTGATGATATAAAAAATAGGGCTGTCAACATTAACACGTTAATCTGTCATCACGATTAACGCAATCAAAACTTTTAACGCAATTAACCCATCTGGAGCGCAGAATGACTCAAAATCCCTGAAATGTCTCTGTCAATGCATTTCAGGCAGTTTGTCCAAAGTTTGTCCCTTCTGCACCCCAGATGGGTTAATTGCGTTAATCACGTTAATCGTGATGACGGATTAATGCGCATTAACGCGTTAACATTGACAGCCCTAATAAAAAATAATTCATGCAGAAAAACATGTGAAACACATCTTTAGGTATTTACCAAAATAGGGTTGCAATACATTCTAGCCAAACTCTGCATTGTTTATGACAAATGGCACTGACCAAAGTGGATCTGTTGTGTTACGTCAATTTACATCAATTTTGTGCTGCTAAATGTAAAGAAATAACATGATAAAGAGCTGAAAGTCAGTTGTTTTTGCTCAGTGTGTTTTATGCAAAGGTGAAATTGCTGCCTTTTTTGTTTCGCATGTCTAATCAAGTCATGTTTTGCATGTCTGTTTGTGGTTTTTCTTGATATTATATTCTTCATGACACTAGCTGATGACACTACGAGACGTGTAAGAGTTACGGAGGAGTTAACAGGGTTTCAGAGCGAAGAGGGGGAAATACAAACAGTCGGTTCCAGCGATAATCATGGGGAATGTGAAGTGTTTGCACAACGATGAGCTCAGAGCTAATCGAGACCCAGAGGGAACACAGTGAGCGCGGGGTGTTAACCTAAGCGATTGCACTGTTTGTTATTAGGAAGTGACGCAATCCCGGACGTTTTCCTGTGAAGTGATGTTTTTCTGGCCTGATTATTGAACTGCAGCTGTGGAATGTGTCTATATTACTCGCCATCGTTCAGTTTGAATTCAGTTAATTCGGTGTTTAAATTCCTCCATCAGCGAACACACAGATAATCCACATAACTGTGCTTGTGAAGAAAGACTATGGTTAATAAATGGATACCCCAAACCACCTCATACAACATTTACTGAACCGGCAGGCACTTGGTCTTCTTACTGTATTTATATCTAGGTCGTGATACAATGAGCCCTTCACTTTTTTCCATTTCACCAAGCTCCTTTTTGGGTCATATTAAGGTCATTTTGAGCTGGGTTGTTTTTCACGTTTTGGCTGTTTTTACATAGTAATTTCCCAACTTTTTTGGATAAATAAAATATATCCCATCATATCTGAAACCTGTCAGTTATGCAAAAGAAAAACTAGAAGCATACAAATCTCTTGATGCATACTATTTTTGACCTAACCCGTGTGGCTGCAAATGCGCCTGAAAATCGTGTTTTCTACACCAATTTTCTACGCTGGATTTATTTCTGATCAAATATTCTGATTTCCTGTGGGCTCGCCTTGTTTGAGGTCCCACTCCTGTGCCACCCCACATCCTTCCATTTATACTCAGCATGGCATTTAATCCACAGCTACTGATCCACATCTGAGCCTGGCAATAATAAACAGATCTGAAGTGAGTGTTTTTAAGATAATTGTCTCCAGCCAGTAATACAATGGTTCAGAAAAAGCCTGGAGACCATGATTAATTCTGTTCACCACTAAAGTTTGATGACCTTTGGGCGACACAACAGGCTCTAGAGCTGAAAATGTCAATAATTAGTCAGCCAAGGTAGTAACAACCACAAGAACCAATTTAGGTAAAACTGGCTTTGGGCTGCACTTTAGCAAAAAGATTGAATTTACTTCTTTAAACGAGTTCATCATGTGAACACGGAGGAGCAGTAAACATAACATGCGGATTCAGTTTCCACTCTGACTTTCCTATAACAGGAGGTAAGTAAGTGTCCACCGTCGACCACTGAGGCTCACGTGTAAGACGAGCCTTTGGGGGGATGTCGGGCTCGCTTAAGAATTTTCTCAAAGGTTAAAAAGCAAATTGGCAGTGAACAAAGTTATTACATTTCCTCCATTAAAATCCAATCAGCAGCAAAATTATACCGTCAACTCCAATTATGCTCAATCTAATGAGCTCATATTTGAAGTAAAGGTCAGCACCGACTTCCCCACTTCAGCCACGTTTTTTGCAGTTGCAAATACGCAGGAAAGACAGCTACTAATCAGTGTTTTTCCTTTTTCTGATGGCAGATCGCATTTACAGTAGCTGACTGCGTGCAACGTTACATCTGTCTGTGGTTTGTTTTCACTGTAAAACCATCAGCGCCTCAGGAAATGTGCATGTTTGCAGTTTTTTGGAGAGATGAGTGTGTTTCTGTCAGAATGGAAAACGTCTGAGAAAGCAGAGACACGGCATTACAACATAATCCCGTCTGGGCTCAGGCCCGCCTCTCCGGGGTCAAATTTTAGGCTTAGTGCAACCCATTTCAGCAGAGATAACTACAGCATGTGTGTGTATGAGTGTATGCACCTTCTGGGCACTTTTTTCTTTAAACTACACACTATTTTAAAGACATGAGAAAACAATCCAACTCTAATGCTTCTAATCTCCTGCTCAAAAGTACACATCAGATGATCACATGACCTGTTAAACTGAGCCACTGAGCTATTCTGCTTTATATTCAATATTGTTAAGCCATTTAACTTTACACAGCCACTTTCAGGCATTCTGTTTAGAAGTTTAGAAGCTTATTGAGCTCCTTTCTTTTTCTAGGTTGTCATATTTTATTTCTACTTTATTGGCTTATTTTGCTATAGGTTGCGTTTAATGTTTTAATCCACAGTCACACAAGAATTTCTCAACTTTTGGGATAAACAAAGTATATGTTGTCTCATCTTAAATCACCATCTCAGTCAGAAAGTACACGGAGGATGAATACAGGTGCGTGTCTCTGTCTGTGTGTCGTCACCTGGAGGCGTGTATGCATCCATGGAGGTCTGCACCACCAGCGAGCGTCTCTTGGAGGGCATGGGCACCGCCACCTTCCTCTCAACGTGTCGCGCCAACACAGCCTGCACCGCCTCAGTGTGGACGTCTGGGTGAATGAGAGAGGCAGGTAAAGAGACTCTTTCATGCAAAGGAGGAGGACAAAAAGAAGGATGGCATTTTGCTGAAATCTCTCCACTCCATCGGCCATCATCTATATTTTTTCCAACAAACAAACTCGCTGAGGTCCCATCCATTTTGATTATACTGCAAGTCCCTGTAATGTATTAACTGAAAATTACAGTTTACACATGAATAAAGCCAGACTGTAATCATCCTTCAATTCACAGTGAAGAGCAACAAGTTCATTTTAACTACCGTAGTGCCAGCAGCGTGATTTGATATACTTCTGTTTTTCTAATCATAAGTACTGAATGCCAAGTATGTGCAGTAACATGGTTACACTGCCTTATGAAGTCATTTTTCCTTAATGCATTTAAAGTGGAACATATTCTGTTCATTACCAGCTCCGTATTTTTATACTTGGACTCTACTATAGTAGCTTTGCATAGTGCACAATCCTTCTTCATCTTATACTAAGAATACTGAACTTGGCTCACAGGGATTACTTGTACATATGCTGAGTTCATTATTTCTGAAGCTTTCACCATGTTTAATCTGAGTATCCACTGCTGGAAGAGGAAATATGAGAGAAAATAAAGAGGTGAATATGGACACAATATAAGTAGTCTCAGTGATCCGCTTGTGGTGTTCATGCAGGCGTAGTTTCCGTACCTGATCTGTAGCGTTCATCTCTGGTGCCGGAGGTTCTCCGTCGGTGGAAACGGGCCGCAGAGGGAGGGCCGAGGGGGGCCCGGTGAGACATTGGCCCCTCCATACCTACAGAGGCAAGCAGACAAGCAGCGACAGATGCATACATATATATAGAGACACAGACATACACACGTGCACAAATACATTTGACAAAAGCAAAAGATAGGAGGGCCAACAAAGAAAAATAAACATGGAGATGATCTGATTCAGCAGAAAAATTAGATTTTTCTGGCATCTTAAAATGAAAGAATTGATAACGAAAAAGAAGGTAAAAAAATAATAGTAATTTGAAAAATGTGGCAGTTGCTTCTCTGCTCTCTGATAGAACATCCCTCAGTATCCAGTGATCCGTTATTGCTAAATCATTCAACATACAATAAGGATAAACCAGATTGGGTAACACATATGTGTGTGTTTTAGCTGCAGGAAGGCCTGTAGGGCGTGTGTGTGTGTGTGTGTGTGTGTGTTTGAAGACAACGACTACAGCACGTTCAGATAAAGAGGAGCAGGCCCAAGCTGAGCTCTAGGGAGTCCTAACCTACATTCGCTAATGGCGGCGGCTGAAGACTGAATCGATAGAGTCAAGTACAGTATCGTTGCCACTGCATTTGTCATGATACCGGATCGATTCTCTACTAGTGGTATGGGAATATTTTCGCGGCGTGGGGAGTGTGTGGGGGAGTCAGAGGTTGCTAAATTACCTCCAGCATGTGGAACATATGCCCTGATCAGCTTGGACCTCTTCTTCTCATAACCCTTCTGAGTGATGTCCCCTGCAAACAGATAGAGATAGATAAAGAATGAGAGAGCCAGCGGAGGGTGTGTGGGTGTTTCCCTTCGTCTTTTTCTTTTCCCCCAGAAATTTTGTCCATCAAACACGTTTCAATTGCTTATACTGGTTTTGTTTTTCTTTAAAGGGGACCTATTACGCTGATTTCCTGCTCAATATTTTCAATCTTGGACTCTCCTAAAGTAGCTTTGCACGATTCACAGTACTGGACCTTATTGCAGCCCTCTCCTGTGTATGAAATAAGCTGTTCCCCTCCTGTTGATACAGTTTGCTTCTGATTGGCTGCCCCTCGTAAAGAGACATTTTGAAAAGAAGGTGGGTGGGGCTTCTGTGCTCACGGCCAGAGCTGCGTGCCTAACATGACCATATAAGGAAATCTGCTTTTGTTGACATTATAATGGTGGCAACACTTTATAATAACTAGTAATTTGATAGTTTATTAATCCTCAACTGGAATTTCCATTAATAACATTATTATTACTGTAAAGTAGTATCTGAAATTTATAAATCTTTTTAAATAATTCATACGGGATAATGCATATATAATGAATTCCTTTGGGTGTCTTTTCAGTTTAAACTGATGTTTATAAAATGTGTTTTAAAGCATGCACAAGTGAGTAGGTAGTTTAGCAGCTGGATAAATAACCAGACCGTTACCTGGAGATCATGGTTTTGTTTTCACTGCTTTATATTCATTTATGCTAGCCGTCAGGCTGTTAGACAAGACTGCGGATTGGATACAAGTTATGACACTAAAGAGCAGTATGTGTGTCGTTGTGTGCCATTTACACTTGTGTTGCAGTGTGTCTGCTTTGATCTGAGCTGTTCATGTTGGGCTTGGAGCGTATAAATAAACATTGGCATTATGGCCACGCTAGATACAATTACGACCTATTACAGTCTGTTTCACAAAGTTATAGCCCTGAGAATACACTGGGCGCGGCTGGATGAGAGTTGATCGCATCCTCTCAAGGCAAAGCATGCAGTTCTACCAGAAACATCCAGGAAATGGCTCTCTGTTCAAATAGCATCAGGTCTGTTTTTCACAGGAGTGGGCAGGAAGTCGGACACAGGAGTTCAGCAGAGCAGCCGGTCAGTTTTCACAATAAAAAACCGACTGAAAGGCTCCTGGTGGAATTTGAAGCTGTGTGAGGGATGATCTGTATCACTGTTGTTGCCACATGAGCAAAGGGAACAACATTTATGGAAACCTTGTCCTTATCTCTGAGGAGCCAGCGACTTTTCATGACACCATAATAATACCAGTTATTAATAAAATAATTGTAATTACACAAACGTCTAATTTTAATACTTTAATTATAACATTATAACATTTTGTTAGCAATTTACTATTTATTAATGACAGTTATGATAAAGTGTTACCAAAGCACCTGCGATGGTGGTTTATTGGGATTACCTGTACATGCACTGACCTCAGTATTTAAATCCATTCAGCCATGTTTAAAACATCTACCAGTGCAGTGACAGCGTACCTACAGCACAGAAAGCAAGGAAAAGCATAACAGGTCCACTTTAAATAAAATGGTGGCGCCTTATTGGTCTCCTGTCACCCAGCCTCCTCTGTCTCTCCCAGTCTTTTAATGCTTGTGTCTGACTGTTAATTAAGAACATAAACATAAATAAAACAACATGAAATGAATAATGAATAATGGAAATGATGAATATGAGAACGGGAATAATGTTATGCGCTGCACAGACTGTGCAGTTCAACAGTTAAATGCTACATGATGTTTTTTTCCCCCAATGCATACAGAAGCTTTCAAGGTCATATGATAATCTGATCATTATTATAATGTTTTGTGGCACATTTCTTTGTTTTGTTCTATAGCACACTGAGGCCTTGTTCGTTTTCTGACATCAGGACATCAATGCTGGACATTCATGTCAGGTTTAAGCACCACAGCACGAGGAGCCTCTGTCTTGGATATCACTTTTTAGTTTCTGGAGATAAAAGGCCCCAAATGAAAACCTGAAAGACCAGAAACAAAGCTGGAGAGACCCGTGATGGATGACTGGTGAAGGAAATTTCATCTTGGCTTTGGGACTCCTGTCTAGCAGAGAACATGACTAAATACATTTAGTGTCATCATTTGTGCACTACATGTCCAAAACATCACCCAAGGCCATAGAAAGCAGCTACAAGAAGCTGCTCATTGAATCAGATCTGACTCAGAAAGCACCTCACCCAACACTCTTTGTATACACAGTGACCATCAAGCAGGCAGGGTTTGATCTTTTCCTTCAAGCTCCTTTTTTATCACAGTCACCTTTGAAGAATGCCGCAGCAACAAGAACCCTTCAGCTAATGCTGCATTCCCACCATGAGAGTCATCTGAGGTATTAGTAATTCAATTATAATAAATTTTGCTTTTCTTTATGAAAGACTCAAAAATGCACCGATTTCTGTCAAAAACTGAACACACTCAACGCGTTAACTATACACAGACCAATCACGCATGCATGAACAGCCGACCACCAGAGGAAAAACATATAGTATAGCTGCAGGTCACATATCACTTCAAATAAACTACATGACAAGTGAAATTACACCATCAGTATTCCTGTTATGTGACTACATGATGATTTTAAGACCGAGTATGAGTATTAGTGTGGATTAGTGACAGCAACAGAGACTAATGGATGGACAGGCAGAGGTCAGCGTGGAGGGGCAGCGATGGAGAAACACATTACAGTCCCAAAGGGAGGTCGTCGCTGCCTAGGCAACCCCCCACCCCCAGCAAAACCAACACCACCGCTGATCAATCACAGCACCCCACGGTCCTCGCTGCAGGGCTAATACGCACTAATACTTCCTTGTTTGTCCCAATTAAATGCTGTTAAACTGGCTCACACCAGTTTGCTAATTATTGATTGTTGTTTGATTGCCACGGAGACGGGAGACAAATCAAATCCAAAGACAAAAAGGACGCCGGGAGGCTATAATATTGGTCGCTCTGGAACAAGTGAAAGTATTACATCGCAGCAGATGCCTTTGTGTCTTAATGTCATCGAATGTCATGAAAAACATGAAAAAAAAAATCAACCAATTATGTAGCATTTCTGTCTCTTTGTAAAAGATTTTTATTCAACATTCAGGTTATTTTTTGTTTAGGTTTTTTTAAGCATCCATTCTGCTCATCTCCAGCTTCATATATTATTCTTCGCTTTGCATGATTCATATTTCAAAATAGTCTTTATCCTTTACTGCGGCTTGGTGTAGCCCCTGAGTTCATCCTTTGGCTGAAACCCGTGATTTTAGCTCCTCCACCTTTCCTCTGATTGACTGCTTCCTGTCAAACAGCAGGTAGGCAAGGCTTCTGTGCTCACAGCTAAAGCTGTGTGCCTGACATGACCATACAAGGATTTCCCCCTCTCTATGACATCAAGAGAGCCAAGAGAAGAAAAAAAAATGAGTGACTGAGAGCAGCTGAAAGCAATTACTTCTACATGAACTCAGCCAGGACTAAAGTTCATTCAAATTGTAATTTCAGTTACAGTTTTGACTTGCACCAACTATAAAAAAAAAGACTGACAAATAATGATTACTTTAATAAGGTTATTTTGCTACTAGGTTCACATCAAGCATACTCTTCTTTAGCCTTCCCTAGAAGTTCAAACTCACTTAAACTTCAGTTTAGCTCAAGAGGAGATGACTAGGCGAGAGCCTAAATTCAACATTTCAACCACTTTTTAGTCCATCAGCAACTTTTAGTCTCATCTGAAAATTGATATTCATATATAATACATCTGATATTGGCATTTATATGTAAAAACATCCCAACAATGTGTCTCATGTTTTTCCACTTTCTATCAAACGATGGTCGTAACTCAAAAACATGTCCTTTTTGGCTCCTTGTCTTAAACGTCTTAACTTCTTCTTAGTAGAAATATAGAGCAGCAGTATTAATAATAGTAAAGTGTCATCCTTCTCTGAAATGTTCACACTTTGCAAGCAGTCCAGTGGCTGTACTCTCAGACAGTGGAAGCAGGGCAGCAGGAAGTCCAAAATGGGAAAATATCCAAATGAAAAAGACTCCAGAGCGTGAAGTGCATGGAGAACAAACAGAACCAGAGGAGGCACACAAGACCAATCAGCATGGACAAAAGGGAACACAATAACTCAAAGACAAAAAACAATGAAACAAGAAGACTTCATAATAACATGAAGGGAACAAGCAGAGGCACCAACAGAGAGAGGAACCAAAAGGAAAATAAAAACACCCTGAGAAATAAAAAAAACTGCCAAAACCCAGTAACACCAGAAGAATAAAGAAATTAATAAAAGAACCAGAAATACAACAATACAACAACATTTATAGCTCAAAAGCACCAAGACATCCGTAAAACATCCTGGCTTTTTTTAAGAAAAGGTTTCATAAACATTTCGAGGACACAGTGCATTTGGAGCACCAGGATGGTCCAAACAGTGACAGTGAACTACACTGTGTTTATGGGAGTGAAAGGAAATGTCCCCCTGTGCACCGCTGTGGCTCACTGACGTGTTTTCAGACCAACAATGGAGCGCTCGGGTTTTGGATACACAGATGATAAATCACTGCTGACTTTTGGTCTTTTTGTTGGGCTTTCTGACAGCTGGAAAAATGCAGTATATCACCAGGCTTCCTGTTTATCTGAGTGCAAACACATCTATACTGTCAGATCTATCCAATACCAAAGAGTCCAACATACTTCTGTTGTAAAAAGTGAAAATCGTAGACCTGCCAGGAGAGAAGATGCTCAGTTTTTTTTTTCAGAAATCTTGCTTCACTAGTTTTATCTGCAGTCTTCTGATTTATTTCAAGCTGCTGTTTCTGTAAAAAGTGAATTTATCACACCTGAGTGGAGACTCTACTACTCAATTTACCAAAAGATGAGCTCAGCTGTTTGCACACTGATTTTTTTTGTTTTTTTGCTGGAATGCGTGACTTCAGGGCACAGATGTGATTGTGCGTCTATGAATACAAACAACTTATGGCTACAAACAAACAGTGGAAGTCTAGTGAATCCAGTTTCCATAAAAATCACTTCCTAAAGAGAGAAACTTATTATAGTGCGCTGCCTAAACAATATATTTCCAAGAAAGTCTCTGGAGGACCACAAATCAGGTCCAGTGAGCACACTCTGACTGCTAATTCATTTCCCACAGCTTTATCCATTTCTTCAAAAACAATCCTGCAAACATCATGACAGCAGCCAACACGGTTTCAAGGCAGGCTGCCAAAGGCGACTGTCTCCATGTCCAGTATTGGTGCAGTCAGACCCTCTCATACAAGCCAGAAAATACTGATAACTGCAGTGAAATGTGTGAGTGTAAGTAAGCGGCTCTCGATGGTCCAAATTCTCCCCTTTAAAGTGTCAATGATATTTCCATCGTATGGACTTCAATGGGGCGTTCAGAGTGACCGTGCAAATATACCGGATCTGCAACACATGCATATTTCTATCATCCTGTAGCTTCAAATCACACCAGGAGATTTTCAGAAACAGAGCATTTAGTCTACAAAAGGTTTTATGGTGCTATTTGTAATGGAAATATCTGAGAAATAATACAGATTGCAATAAGATACAGACCATCCAAGAAGTTTCTAGCCTGCTAGACTGTTCTTCTCTGCTGCTGGCGCTAGCTCTGCTAACACTAGCTACACTCTTCAATATATGGCCTCAGAAATATGGGTCTAGAGACCGGTTGGCAATCCCCTGGTGACGTATACTTACTATACAAAAAAGCTTTATTCCCCAAATGGTTGCCAGAGGTTGCAGACTGTTGCTAGGTGAATTTGGTCACCTAGCAAGAGGATGCTACACCTTTGAAGACAAGTCAGAGTCTTCCATTCAAACTATGGGTGACTGCAGCAATGTGTTTACAAACAAAGCAATTGGACGGAGTTTTTCTGTTGAGTACCATATGCCTTTTTGTGACCAAAACGCTGTAACCACTAGCAACTACTGACAAACCAGTAGTTTGGTCACTCTAAAATGAAACAAGATGACAACCAGGCTGATAACACTGATGCTTTAAAAAAACCCAATGCCTGTTCTGCGTTTTATACTGTCCATGGATGCTTCCAAAATAAGCTGCATCACATACAGCTTGAATGACAATGAGCTAGGGTTATTATAGCTAACTAAAACATTGCAGTTAATCAAAACAGAATTAAAACTGGACATTGGAAGCTATAAAACCCATAAAACTAACTGAAACAATACTGTGCAGGTGATTACCATCCTTCCATAGCATGGCAACCACCTTCTTCTAGCACATATCTTAATGAATGAAGGCTCTCTTTCCATCAGCTTGGCTTGAATTTGGGCTTTTATGAGAAGTGCAAAAATCAAAAGTGGAAAAAAGCCATTGTTTGTTATCCTGTTTTTCTATGGATTTTCTGTGTAATCAATGAAAACCATAAGTGAAATTCTTTTTCTTTCCTCCTCTGTCACACCAACCGTCTGCATGTCCTCCTTCACTACATTCAATTCAATTCAATTCAATTCAATTTTATTTATATAGCGCCAAATCACAACAATAGTCGCCTCAAGGCGCTTAATATTTGTACAGTAGATCGTACAATAATAGATACAGAGAAAACCCAACAATCATATGAC
>VVHJ01029255.1:32119-46781 GCA_015107715.1 Tylochromis polylepis
AAGAAAGAGATAGATAGATAGATAGATAGATAGATAGATAGATAGATAGATAGATAGATAGATAGATAGATAGATAGATAGATAGATAGAGTCTGCATTTTGCAATCTGACTGTGGACAGTGGCCAAAACATCTGGTTCCAATCTGCTCATCTGATCCACTCAACTGTCTGTGTGTGTGTGTGTGTGTGTGTGTGTGTGTGTGTGTGTGTGTGTGTGTGTGTGTGTGTGTGTTACATCTGACTGAGGTGTTTTCTCAGACAGACTGCAGCGCAACAATATTCCTGGTTTCTTCTCTCTCTAATTCACACACACGAGCGGTCCATAGGGAGACGCCATCTTCCACTTGCAGCGCAGCAGAACAGGGAGGGAGTTGCCTAGCAACGGTTCTCCTGGAGAAGGCCTGAAACGGCCATCTTGGATTTGGAGCATCAGATGTGAGAAGTGGGCTAATGATACCTGCCAGGGTGAGTGCATATGTTTGAGTCTGTGAGGTGTGTGTTTGTGTGAGGTGTGTGTGTGAGTCGCAGCAGCCTGTATTGGCAGCCTAATTACTTTCCTCCGTCTCGCCGCTCCCTCTCTTCCCCGCTCCTCGACGCTCGCCTGTTTTAATGGCACACAGCTGAGAGAGGATCGATAGCGGCTGACTGCAGATTGGAGTTTTTGCGCCCGCTGCGAACGTGCAGCTGAAAGGTTTGGCAAAAAAAAACCAACCAAAAAACAGAGCGAGACAGCAAGAGAGAGAGAGAGTGAGAGAGAGAGGGTTCACCATAAACCTGTGACGTTGTCTGCAGAGAACACATCATTCCTGATATCTGCCCAGATTTTCTGCTCAGATGTATCTTGTTGGACGGTTTTCATTCTTGGATGTTTTACCACCAACTTTTGCTGCAACAATATAATCATGTCAATCACAAAAAAAAAAAACCCAAACTGCCAGCATCTCAATTAATCACTTGATTTAATAAAATCAGAAAACAATGAGTAGTAGTTACAATTTCCTAAAGAATATCTTGTGTGTTTGTGTTGCTTGTTTGGCCTGATCAGTGCTCCAAAGCCAAGAATTATCTTTTTGTTTTTTTAATCACAGAAGAAAACCAGAAGTTAACCGTCCAAAATCCAAAACTACTCATCATTGGAGTACAAAGGAAAAACCCTAAAATACACATTTAATGCTAGCCTGGGGACCCCTACCGGATGCAGGCCCTCGTCAGGATTCAAACCCCAATCTGTTGTTTCAAACATGGTAGAGTTGCCACTACATGAACCAGCTACACTGCTCACACACCCCAAATGATCTCCAAGCTGCCCAGTAAATCCTGGCCGGGGTCACACAGAGAACGAACGGGCGCTGGAGAAGCAGAGGTAAGCAATATCACCCTAAAGTGGAAATCCATCTCCGAGTGCATCGCATGGGCAAAGCAATACTAACTGATATAGAAACGAGCAGACAAACACATGTGTCTGCTACGCACTAACACCACCCACACAGCACATACGCTACATTGGTAATGCCTTGTGGCGCTGTGCTGGATGGAGAGTGATTTACTGACTACGTTCCTCTGTCATGCCAATGGTGGTGAGCGTGCTGTCAGGGCTAGCACCGATTAGCAGACGATGCACCCAATCAGGGCAGCTTTCTGACTGCATTAGTTAGTGTTATCTGATAACTTATCATTGAATAAAGTCAATAAAGCTGATTCTGATCGTTCTGTGGTCCAAATATGGTCACTTCTAGCTTCTAGCCTAAACCAAAACCAAAAAATATAGCGATGGCCAAAAGGCTAACACTGAGGCTTCAAAATAGAACAAGTTCAACACAAATTGTATGCTGGGGTTACGCATAAGCAGTAAAAAGAATGGATGTGGCCACCTAGATGTCACCTATTAAATAGGTGACATCACGAAAGCCTCGAGTCGAATGTTTTTGTCACCTCAATTTCGGTGTTTGCATGCTTGTGATTGTGAAATCATTGGCCATTGAGGCTATCCTGGATAATACTCCTTTCTGACACTTGAAATAACCAAAATTAACGAGATGAACTTAATATTTTATTCAGTATGACCAGAAATGAGTGACTGAGGTGGTTCCTTTTAGGTCATTCAGCTCGATGATTTGCACCTTTGCAAACTATGAGCTGATGGAAGTGTGGTGGCTGGATGGAAAATCGTAACAACAATCGTAAGCCATGATTACATCTCTTAAATTAAGAAAAAATCTTAAAAATAATTAAGAGGATGTAGAACCTTTTCTCCTGTATACTGGCTGCTGCACAAATCCAGATGCAAAGCAGAGCACAGACTGCTCAATCTGTCTTTCTATTTGCTGGACTCTGCTCTGCTGTCCTTTTCCTTAACATCCAGCTTTCACTTGATCTCACTCTTTCTTATCACATAATCATAAACAGCCAGTCCACCCACAAAGCCACCATGGTAACCAAATCTACCTCCAGCAGGCACACTCAAACACACACACACACACACACATATACACACAAATGCACACACATAAATGGAGGACTAAAGCATGCGTCATGCTTTGGGGACCTTGGGCTGTTACACTCACATGCAGGGACCCGTGTGGATGGCGGGGCGTCCTCTGGCTTTACAACTTGTGTGTCCACAGCAGAGCCACGGGCAACACGGGTACACACACACACACACACACACACTTATACAGTATATGTCTAAATATACACACAGTTGTAGCAGCAGCCAAGTGTCACGTCCACAATGGCAGAAAAGCAGAAAACCAGGGCGCCCTGTCGGAGCAGTGGGTTAAGATGCCACCAGTGGAAATACAGTATCATGTCCGGGGGGACACAGTGATACACGTCCATCGCAGTTTCCCAGAGTCCAAAGAAACTCAGCTCGGGATATGAAACACAGACAAAGGCTACAAATCGTTACAAACAGGAGGCCGAGAACTACAAATATATATCATAATTGCAGATAGATTTTCTGACAAAAGGCTAATCTATTATTAGAGGAGATGCGTCTATTAATAATGCATTTCTTCTATTAAGAGATGCATTTACTTGTCACTCCCCAATTTCTGTCAGTAATATATCTGAGGGGTAATGAGCTCACAGCCTCATCAGCCAGACGGCATTCTGCTGCTGTAATAAGTCAGGTACTCAAACCGGAGTTGTCTGACTGAATTTTGCAGGACTGATCGTGCGCTCGTTCAAAGACAGTTCATGAAACAGTCACTCATGTATTGATTTGCATTTCCTGGACATGAATTTTCCAACCTTATTTTTGTGCCCGAGCTTAGAGCTGTCTGGTCTCATTTGTACTGATTTGTGTCTATGTAGAAGAAATTAATGTTTTCCACTTTTAAAGGGTGAAAACTCCATACTTGTAAGCCGGATGGATGTGGTTTCTGTGGAGTTCATCGTCTCAAAACACTAGAGTGTATGACTCCACCTGTACCTATTTTATTTTTAAAAAGTTATCAATTTAAAACACATCACAAATGATCATTTTAAAAAGAACTAGATTGGTGATAAACTAAATAATATAATGATAAACAATTGATTGATAAACTGTTTATCAATCAAGTAGTCATTTGACCAGATTCCATTTAATGCAATTCATTTTCATATTGTACATGTAACAAAATTACATGGAAAATTGACTTGTAATTACATTTTTGAGTGCCTGGTGTTATTTATCCATTGATCCATATCCAAATAATATTTATGTCTAGGAATAAATTATATTAAAAAAAATTAAAAAGAACACGAATAATGGATAACTGGATAATAAACAGTTTGATGGCATTACTGTGCTTTGCAAACTTTTCATTATACCTGGCACCTTGTAAACAAGCAATCACATTGAAAAAAACTCTACAAGCGCCTCTTCGCTTCAAGTGGCTTAATCGAGTGAATGTTCGGTCTCCTCACTCAATAAATGACACTAACTATTCAAAATTAGACTCAATTTGCAGTTCAACACTGAATCCATTCAGCGTTTGAGCTGTAGTGACACCTCTCTCTCTGTTTCTGCTGCTCCTCGCTCTGACCTAATTAAAAGGTTAAACTGTCAAATTAAGGCAGAAACAGACACGCAAACCAACGTTTTTCCTGCCTATGAAGGGGCCTCTGGGGGTGAGACGACATTTAACGGGATCAGTCCACGTAAAAGCCAATGAGTCTTTGAGGAAGCAAAATATGCACTATGCCTGAGGAGTTAATAAATCTGTTTGAGAAAAATAAAACATCTTTGGGTAAAACACTAAAAAAAATAATCTATGTAGGACAAAAAACCTGCAGAGAAAAATTCTGGACATCATCAGTGCATGTAAGTAATTGTTCCTATAGCATGACCGTTCTACTCATTTGTTGCTCACAAATGGCCAACCGATGCTTATTTACACTTTTTAAGAATTGGATTGGTTTTTATGATTAGTATCAATGGAGTATAATAAACAAGCAATGTGAAGACGTCACTGTGGTTTGCGTAAATAATGATGAGCATTTTTAGGGCTTCTGCAAACATATGAGCAGATAAAATATTGAACAAAAAAAATCAGAAATGAAAGTGATTAATTAAGTTTTATTAAATGATGTTTTGTTATTAAGAAGGAGTTATTTCTGCTTATTTCCTTCTCCGTATTTACAATCTTAGACTCGATTAGAGTAGCTTTGCATGACTCAGAGTTTAAAATAATCCTTATTTATGTTATACTGGGCTTTGGTGCCTTGCAAAGACGGGGTATTTTAGACACATCCTCCCTTTAAGACATCATATAAATAACTGATTGATATACTGACTGAAGAAGGCTGGAAATGATTAGACAAATTAAACGCTGATTAACTAATTATTTACCTTATTAATCAAACCTCTTAAATGTAAGAACTTGTAGCTTCTGTGGGCATAAATGCCAAATCATGATCTTTGCACAGCAAGTTTTTAATACAACTCAATAAAGCCTTCTGTAAGTAGGTTTTTCAAAGTTGGGGATAATAGAGGAATATTACTCAGTGCATTCACACGCACACTAGTTTGTCCAGTAGACAGTGCAAGGAAATGTATTTTTACATTGTTAAAACAGACTGAACTCACAGTCAGTTATACCATGACACCATTGTTCACATTTAAAATCCAGTGCTGGGTCTGGATATAATTTTAAGGTGTTAAAATCCAGCCATGGAATTTGTGCTAAGCAGTCTTCACTATGCTCTGACTCTCCAGACTAAATAAAAAAAAAACCTCTTGGGCAAATTAAGTAATACTAAAAGTACGACCACTGAGAATTAGTTGAGTCCAGGAGCTTAAAATCATGCCAAGCTGGGAGTTTAGATGAGCGATTTAGACGATGATGTAACTTTCTTCTTAAAGTGAACCGCACAAACAAAACAGACAAGCAGAAATGAAACCGAGCATGAATTACTTGGTATATTAAGTACAAAACTATCCTAAAAGAAAACTATACTATACAATAGGTTTTGCTGCTGACACATTTCAGTCAGTACTGGATGACAGAACAAGTCCGGAGAACAATAGCCACGTGGTTTCCGGTTAAAAATGGGAAGCGGACCAGTGACAGCTCAATGAGTGGTGCGTTGGAGTGTTATCAGAATAGAGGGGCTGTCAGTCATTTGTCATGCAGCGTGTTTGAAATGACGTCTGTCTCCATCACATGCCCGCTGAGTCTCACAGCAAGCACAACTAGACTGTGGGCCTCAGTTCTGTGGGCGTGTTGTGCAATTTGACTGCTCAATGAAGACGACTCAGATCAAAAGCGTTCAGATTGACTGAAAATCAATGTCAGGATTGTGCTGATGATCAGCCATCAGGAGTCCTAAACAACACTGTGAAACCATCACGTAGTCACAACATATTAAAGCTGCTTGCTGCTAATTTGTTTTGAGGTCTAGAGTAAAGGTGAGGTACAGGATTCACGTGGACGTGTTTCAGGCTTAAGGTGTTTCTCATTTCTCATTTCACTTTGAATAGGGTGACAGAGTAGATGGTATAAAAGATGGAGGAAGTCCTATTGCAAAGCCTAAAGCTGAAGCTTAATTTAAATGTCTGTGCTGAAGCTATGTAAAGCCTATGAAGTAGTCAAGTATGCAAGTGGCCAATGCTCCTGTGCAATTTAATTACCAAAATAGCAGTCGGCAATAGTTTCTCTCTTCAACATGATTTATTCTCTTTCAAGTTGATTTGAAAAATGATGCCAGAAACAGAAAATGCCTTGGAGAAAAAGACGGTTTGAACAGGCCAATTATGGCCAGTAACGTTTCTAGGGAGGTGCACAGCAAGTCATGACATAAGTTACAGCGCATGTAAGAATTTTTGCCATCTCCATCAAACTGTGAAACTGCATGCTTATTGGTTAAGAATCTGTGATTATCAAGTTAATGACAATGGTTATACCCACTATCATCCTCCTTTCTGAATCAAAGGAGGATGATAGTGGACGATAATTCTCATGTGAAGAGATCAGGAAAGCATTATTAATGTCACAGAGAAAGTTTTCCCATAGACGACTGCATTCTGAAAATATCCTGAGAGAGCAGGTCATTGCTTGTGCAGCTAAAAATGAAGGATAAGTTGATCAACGCCGTGAGTAATTAGCCTGCTGTATATGAACAATATCAGTAACACGTAGCTAACTTGGCTGAAACTATTTTCTAATCAAACCTTGGTCAGCCTGCCTTGTGAGTGACTTTGTTGTTGTCGCTTTGAAAATCACACCTTTCCAAACATCAAATATCAAAGCAAGACATACATGTGAATCCCGATTTAACCAAATGCTCTCAAAGCCATTCCGGTAAAGATTTCACCAAACATAATCCCAACCCAGTTCTGAAAAAATAGGTTTACCCAATGATAACAGTTCTGAATAACATGTTGCCTTTACTTAGACCAGACAAAAATAAAGAACTGTAGCATCCCTCATGTTCTCCTCCACCCATCAGATCCCCAATAATCAATACGCACAGTGAAGTCAGACTGTCAGAGGACAGAGAGGGTCAGATAGCCAATTAGAGAAGAGATCAATCAGAAAAGATTTGAAAAGCTAGAAATCATCAAGCAAAGCTTCAAGACAAATATCAACCCAACTGAGGCAGGTTTCATGCTGTCATACATGGGACTTATAATAATCCCATCCATGTCAGAGAGTCAAGCTGCTGTTTGCTACCAGGCTGCTCACTTGTTTTTGACAGAAAAAATTCTTCATACTACATCGGATGATATCGAGATGATGTCTTACCCAAGCCCACTGCAGTCACAAGAAGACTGTCATTTTCATCTGCCCTTATTTATATTTGGCTGTGAAACAGCAGCAACAAGACCGCTTATTACAGAACTGAGCAATGACACAGCTAGAAAGGAGGGCCTAGGGTGGGGGTGGGGGTGGGTTGTAAAGCGGCTTACAGTGGCAGATGCAAATTTAGGGTGGCTGAAGCAAAATAAAAGCACAACTTATAAGAGATTTACCAACTGGATCTGTAAAAGGGTAAAAGCTGATATGCAGCTAAACTTGACTACATTGCCTGGCTGAAGAAATTTTCTCATCATTTACTATTTAGGTTCTAACATGTAAAACAAACCCACCAACTTTTAAATATTACCAAAGATTTGGATGTCAGCAGGATTTTGCATATGCACAAATACAACAAAATTTATCTTCAGGAAGGTGCAGGGTTCCTACAGCTTACGTCAACTAAGATTTAAGACTTTTAAAGAAACTTTTAATGAAATTTCAAGTCCAACTTTACAGTCAGATCATACCAAAGCAAAGAGGGGTTTCACAACTGCGATTCTTTTGGGGGGTCAAAATTGAAATATTTTATCTGGCGCAAATGTGGATTCACCAGTATAAATGAGGCTCGGCACAAATATGTGACAATTATTATGCTTATTATGCTCCACTGCATACAGTTTGTGAAAATTTGCTTTGGGTTTAATGTACAGGAACCACAAAAATTACCAATACTAAAAGAAAAAATAGTTACTTAGAGTTCAAGACACCAGTGGATTTTTTTTCTTTTTTTGTGTGGTTTGGTTTAATTATTAAAACAAATGAATCTTGGTTAGCATCTGCAACAAGCTGATATGTAATTTGTACAGGTTATGAATATAGATAAATACCTCAGCATTTTCTGAGCTCAAGAAAACCAACAAGCCAATTTTCAGTGAATTCACACATCTCCATGTCACTGCACTTTTCACTATCAAACTGCTTTGAGCATGCTGGCAACAAGACTCTGCCAGGTTCTGCCACCCTAATTTGCATGAAATCAATACAAGATGATTTTAGTAAATGATCAAAAACAAAACAACTAGATTTAAATGATTATTTGGAGATATCCAAATGTAAATGTCAGAATAAGATGAATAGGATCTAGTGAAATGAGCCTAGTGCAAATAACTTACATAAATAACCGCAGTGCATTTTTCCTTTATGTATTGGAATAATAAATACCAACATTCAGTAAATTTATATTCTTAAATGGATTTTTTTGTCAAAGTTAGGAAAGCAACATTTAAGTCAAGCGTGTTGCTTTTAAACAATAAAGAATCATTTCCAATCTTTTCCTCAAAGGGAGGAATACAGATCAGTGATTTATCGCTGGTATTGGATCCATAATCGGGATTGGCAGATCCCCAAACCCAATGCATTGCAATCAAAAAAAAGGGAGAAGTTGGACTTGTGCTCCTCTAACTGTGACACCCACAGAAACCTACTAAACACCTTTCTTGAGCTTTTTTGAACAACATTACTCCCGGCCTCAAAAGCTACATAATCTAGTGCTTTTAAATTTCAAACAACAGCTATATGCTGGGTGACATGATGGCGTGGTTGTTAGCACTGTTGCTTCACAGCAAGGGTGTCTCAGGTTCAAATCCACCAGCTGGCTGGGGCCTTCCTGTGTGGAGCTTGCATGTTGTCCCTGTGCCTGTGTGGGTTCTCTCTGGCTTCCTCCCACAATCCAAACACATGTACACTAGGTTAGCTGGTGATTTTAAATTGTATGTAGGTGTGAATGTGGTTGTCAGTTCTGTGACAGACCCTGGACTCTGGATGGAACTATCAATATATAAATCTACAGAGTCCAATAAGAAGAACTTTGTATCCCATCCTGATTGGAAACTCTTCTCCGGCGACACTAACTGAAGCTCCACAGCTGATTCAACGCTTCATTCATCAAGCCTGATCAACTTAATCACACATAATAGTGTAAATACTCATTAATTATTCATCAACATCCCTGAGAAAGAGGCCGCGTGAGGCACTGCAGATACAAAAAAAAACAAAACAAGGCTACACTGACCTGAAATGTACTGCTTCAGGCCACAGATGCACGTTGTTGTTGTTGTTGTGTTCATGCGCACACAGAATCTAGGGCTGCATTGTTAATGAGAAAAAAAACTGCAATATTGCATTTTACAAAACCCCCAAACCTGCAAGAATTTAGAAGCGAAACGCCACAATCACCCTCACCAGCTCCTAATAAATATTCAATACAAAAAAGAAAAGAAAAAAAAAGAACAAAAGCTTTGATACCATGTGAAATATTTAGCAAGAGGAAGAAAATGTGCTGCTGCTGGTTTCACACCTGAGCAGCACTTTGGTGATTAAATATGAACGAGTGTGTGGACATCCCCTCATTTTCAGTCTCTTTGTTTCTCCTGGTCAGAGCATTTTACTTTTAACACCTGAGACTGGACCCACAGCTCACAGTGTGATCTCAAGAGGTCCTTAAGCACACCAGAAGCATTCACAGCTTTATCCCATAGCACTTTAACAGTTAGTTGAGGGACTGCAGGATATCTTAGCGCTGGACTTTGAGAGCTCTGCGGTTAACGCGGCCATCCTTTGACTTTCCTATCATCCACCAACAGCTCTCTGCGTCCCATCTGCAAGTCACTCTGCATAAGAGCGAACGCTAAACGCTTGAGAATGGCGCCTTAATGCCTAGAGGTCACAGCAATACAGCAGAGATGATGCGATTTAGGCGGCAGTAAGCGAGGGAGCGAAGGAGAGGCTTATCTACCGGAGCTCAGCTGATTGCTGCGTTTATCTAATAAACAGGTGGAGCTCCGCACCGTCTCCTCAAAGACAAAGACTGAAGTTTCATCCCGCAGCTATACTCCCTAAATGCGGCAGGAAATTGCAGCGTGACTTTCATTACTGCACGTTTCAATAACCGTAAAGGCACAGCGTCCTCAAACACTATTTATTAGGAGGCAGAATACCTGTTTTACCTCTCTGCCAGTAATCAGACAAATATCATCTGTGGCATGTTTTAGCTTCTTAAAGGAGAACAAGTCTGCTCATTTCCAGCATCACATTTTTATTCTTAGAGTAGTTTGCATGATTATGCAACTTTTTCCTGATTGGCTGCCCCTTGTAAACAGAGGCTGGGTGGGGCTTATGTGCCTGAGATGACCATACTAGGTACAATGCACTCTATGACATCATACAGAGCCAAGACAAAAAAAACAAAAAAACTCAGTACTTACATAAGAAAGTAAGACTAGACTAGTAATATCCTTTATTGTCCCTCTATGAGGTAATTCAGGAAAAGCATAATAGGACATCTTTAAGTTCTTTTTATGAAGTAACTGTACAAGTGATGAAGTGAAGTTCTTTAAATCAGGCCTTTCAAACATGAGAGTTAACAACTACTGAAGCTGGTGTTCAATAAAGAAGGTGATCGATACTTTCAGGGTTTTTTTGCAAACGAATTAATCCCTTATTCACAAACAAGACATAATCCACTCATCTATTTTTCTGAACCTCCTTATCTGACTCACAGGTGCGCCAATCAAAACATACATGTTTAGACCTCCCTCTCCACACTCACTCCTCCACTTGATGGATCGTTTATGCTCCCTACATTGACTGCTTTGTGCGCGAACAGTGACGTCGCCACAGCTCTGTAACATTTATACCAGTGCCGTAGGCACGAACGCTCACTGCAGCATTCTCCTGAAACACAGGCATCGCCACTCATATAAAACCTCCACATCTGGTATTGGGGGAGAAGTCAAAACCAGAAGCAAGGAAAGCCTCATCTTTTCAAACTGTTGCAACATGTCTGCAGTAGCATCCACGCGAGGATACAAAAATTGAGCGATGCATGAAAACAAACCGAAACAACACCAAAGAGTAGCTTGTGCCAGCGGATGTGATGTCACTTTCTGTGGAACGCCGTGCATTAATAGAGCCTGAGGCAGCAACTCATCCCCGACCCAGTGCGGGCACTCCACCCTTCTCTGGCTGGAGAACTGTGGCCTCAGATTTGGAGGTGCTAATTCTCATCCACACCACTCAACACACAGCTGCAACCTAGCAGGACTACATCATCCTCAAATCCACTTGTTACATATGACAGCATTATCTGTTTCCAGGTCCAAATGCTCAGTCAGTTCCCAAAAGCAAACAGTCACTCACTCACCACCCAGAGGTGAAACAATCCAAATTCCTTTTACTCACATATAAAACAGCGCGGCTGCGTCACAAGGTCCAACAAAAAAATCAAAAACGTACAGTACATAAACGGTCGTAAACAGAGATGGAAATCTACACACTGAGGATGTCTGGAGTGAAGATGTGAGTGAAGCACATATAACGATGTGCTACCTGGTGGGTAGCTACAGAACTATGATTATGATAATATAAACACATTAGCACGGGAAACTGTAGGACGAGGGTTAAACTGCACTCAGTAAAAGTTCACCTTGATGGTCCCTGAGACAAACTCCAAAATCAGCAAACTTTAAATGAGCCAAAATTTAGTCATTAATATGCTGCTGTGTGGTCTGAGGTACTCACTATGAAAAAGTCTTGATCCTAAGTTTAACGTCCACACCCTACACCAGTGGCCTTCAAACATTCTGTGCCTGGGACGCCACTTGGACCTTGTCATCCAACGAGTTGGACTACAATATTAACCAGTGTAAGCTGGCTAACAACTTGTCAATCACTTCCTGTTTGTCAAGACTCATTTCAAAACACCAAGGCTACTGCCATGTTCCAGTGACTTTGGAAGTCGGATGTCGGATTTAGTGCTTTCCAGTAGGAAAGTCGGAAAAGGGTAGAAGACCAGGGCTTGTTTTGCTTCTTAGCAAAGTAGAGCAATTCATGTATCACTATCAATACATCGTAATACTTGTTTTTTTGCACTTCATAACATACATGGATAAAGTCCGGTGATGGTGGCAGGAGGCTCCTGGACAGGTCACCAGTCAGTCGCAGGGTTTGTGCCTTAATGTTATGCAGCCATCTGCCAGTACATGGAGCAAAAATAATTTAGGTCTATCTTTGAGAGTTATTTTGAAGGCTGACAATTTATTGTTTTGCTATTATTTTAGATTTAAGGTTTCAAGTTTCTTTATTCAGACTCAAATTTAGCTTGATATCTGAGTGTTTCTTACTTTTAAACTAATGTGTTAGTGTTTTGTTTTTCTCATTTAGTCAAGTAAGAAATAAGTTGCCAGAAAAATCACAGTAGCTACTGCCACAGCTTTGGTGTTTAGTCTGTTTAAATCAAACTCTGGTTTCCCTCTTGGTGTGCTTCGTTTGTGCCGATGTGAACACGGTAATGGCCCTCAGGTATGGACCAAAACAACTGCATTGAGACCCTTTGGAGGTGGTCCTGGTCTGGCTCCAAATAAACTCCAGAGCAGTTGTATTTACTTTTTTTGCATCAGCAACAGACACATCTGGCCAATAAGGGGACCCAACGTTCTCATGTAGTTTGGAATGATGCATTTTGGTTGGATTTTCTCTGTGTGACAAGAAACCGAAACAAAGGAAAACGCTACAACAAACTAGTCAACTGATTCTTGCCAGAGGAAATAAGTTATAGGTGTAAAAACGCCTTGATACTTTCTGTGGTCCACAATGAAATCTTAGGCAGCCCAAGAGTGAAGGGTTACAATATTTTTTTAAAAGATTATTTTAAACAGAGGTTACACATAAATACAAATCTGAAGAGTCGCAGAATAACTAAAAATAAGAGAGACAAAGCGCTGCAGCGTGTAAAAATACGACTGGACAGACCCAGGAACACACATTAAGCAGATGAAGCATATGCCCAGGTGCCAAAAACTGCAGTTCCCCTAATGGCCAATGGAGGCTGGCTCCAACCGCAATGTTAAAACGTCCAACATTACAATAGAAACAAACATATTTTGGTCTCTGGGGATTATGAATTTTCCTCTGAGGAGAGTGAAATTTTTAATAACTCATCCATCTGGATACCAGACTTAGGGCGACACAGGCAGCTGGAGCTGATCGGCGTCTGTGGCCTTGACTCCACTATACTCTGCATTTTTAATGGAGCATTCCCGGAAATTTGTGCTTGATCAGTGAAATTCTAGTATTCTGTCAGCACTAATTAACAGGAACGTGTCTGGGAGTTTTACCTGTGCAGTTTATTGATGGACCGTGGTTACGCTGACAGCTTAACACTCCACCCTAGCCTCCAAATATGAACACTTGTGGATCTAAAAGAGCAACAAAGTGGTGACCAAAGCCTTCCAAAACCAGTGGGTGATGTCACTGTGGCTATGTCTATCTTTCACACTTTCTATGCAAGTAACAAGAACACAAACCATTGTTTTCTGTTAGCTGATGTTAACAAATTGGAGTTTTTAAAACCTCTTTGAAGAGACGCCATCCATCTGAGCGGCCTCATCTGCTGTTCGCCGTGCTCCTGTTTCGTAATGACCACAGGAACACGCTCCCTACGTGATCCAACACACACACACAAAGACACACACTGTTCTCGCCCCGTGTTTGGATCAGTAAATGTGACAGACCCACAGTGACACGTCCGTCGCACAATCAGGAGGCCTGTCATCCTTCAACCTGCTGTGATCCACCACTAACTCCAATCCCTTCCTCACACACACACACACCTGAATGTTTTCAGCGGCTGACGCTGGGCGTGACGTTTCCTCGTCCTCCTGCCGTTTCCATCATTAATAACATCTGCCAGCAGCAGGTTCTGCTCTGATAAACACTCTCGGCTGGATTAGGAGCTCCAGTCGGCCTGCAGCTGCCACACTTTCACCTCAGCGTGTGTGTGTGTGTGTGTGCGTGTGTGTGTGTGTGTCACTGCAGAGAGAGAAAATAAAGCCTTTTATGAATGATGAGGCTGATCAGAAAGAAACGGGACAGTCTGATGCATCGAGGTTTGACTCAAAGGCACGCAGCGATGTTTTCAGATTAAAGCCGCAGACTCCTGCTCGTCTGGACTAATTACTCGGCACTCGCCCCACAATTTACACTCAGAGTCTTCATCATCCTCGGACAACATGTAAAAGCATTCTCAACCACACATACACCACAATCTCCATCACCTTCAACACATCTGATTTTGGCAGCATTACACACACGCACACACACCTGCACACAAGCAGTAAATTGTTGGCAAAAAAGGGTGGCTCACATCCAACATGTATCCAGGATCTCTCCCTGTGCATTGTAGACCTTCTCAGGCCTGTATGAATAAAATATGCCCTGCACATTATATAAGGCAGAGATGTTCCTATCTGACACACACTGGGATAACAACTGGGTGGGATGTTGTGATTGGGATTCAATGGCCCATACAGAGGAGAGTGTGTGTGTGTGTGTGTGTGTGTGTGCGTGCGTGTGTGTGTGTGTGTGTAAAAAGAAGATGGTGG
>VVHJ01029266.1:9764-23064 GCA_015107715.1 Tylochromis polylepis
TTGGTGTTGGTGTGTTTTTTTTTTTTTTTTTTTTTTTTTTTAATGCAATGAGGAAAGCGCTTATCTTTTGCTCGGAGATATTTTTCCACAGAAGTTGTTTACTGTGTAATGATGGATGTACACTCTGCTTCTGGCAGCGTAAAACCAAGAAAAACATTATCTGAACCCCCTCCCTCGTATTCATCTCCCAACTTGGAATGTAAACCCAGCCCTATCCCTGACATCTCCACTCATTTTTGCCAGCTTCCTCGTTGAACAGGGGCTCTAAGGTCAGACAGCCTTGTTACTGGACCAGCTGGAGACGCCAGAGTGAGCTCGGCCTCTACTTTTCTCTACCCTTGTACCTGCGTCACAGGGCTGGCCAGTGCTGCTCAGGTACCCAGAGGGGCGCCACAATCCCGGTCTGTTGTAATAAAGCCTGGAGAGAGGTGGAATAGAGCCACAAACTTCATACAACAGGGAATACCTCACCTTCATTTAACCCCAGACCTCCATCGCATGTGTTTTTGTAGCAGTTGGAGCTGTTTTTAGCTCAGCTAACATATGGCAAAAAAAGCTCTGCATGGAAATTTGATGGGCATTTTATGTGGCAAAAATGCCCTAAGTGTGTTCGTCACATTGGAATGTTCATTAAAAGATTGCTGATACAGCTAATACCTGTGTGTTGCCCTCCACTGACTCAGCAGCCAGCTCTACATTAACAGGAACATCTTCTCTCCCTCACTAAAAGTGACAGATTTTCATTTTTGTTAATAAAACTAACTTCACTCATTTACAGATTGAATGTGCATCTTCACCTGCTCACTATAGGTTGTACATGTTATCATCATGCTGTACAACAGGTACTGACTTGTTGTTGATTCTCTTTTTTAACAGCAGAGCTTTCACAGTCTGGCTCTGGTGTAGGTGTAGTCCCGGCACCAATCAAACGCTCTCCACCAACCCCACCAAAGAGGACAACCCCTGTCATCAAGCACCTTTCTGTGGATCCTTCTCCTCCCAGTCAGACCCCAGAGTCTCCCACCACTGAGCCCTCCCCTGCCCCCATTCTGGTGCCCCCTGCTGTCCTGAAAGGAAATAACACAGAGGAGAAGACAAACAGAGCAGTTCCTGAGACCTCCACTGAGCCTCTGCCTTTACCGCCCTCCCACATACCTCCATCTCCCCCCAGGGTTCAGTCGCTCCAGCCACCCAGCATCACCTCCTTAAGTCCCATGCCCACGATGCAAATTAATCCTCCAAGCCCAACCACCGAGCCACCCAGCCAGCCTCCACTCCTTCCTCTACATGTTCGCATCTCTAGGGCTCTGGCCAGTCCCGGTCCACCTCAGCCAAACCCAGACGGTTCCCAGAGAGCCCACTCACTGCTGTTTGAGACACCGCCAGAGGTCCCCACAGAAGTGGGGGGTAACTCACGGCACTCTCTCCCTGTCACCATCGAACCTCTTAGGCTGTAAGTGTAATGCTTCACATTATATACTCATTATATAGTGACCAACACGGGGTAGGCACGTGAGCATTTTTTGTTGTTGTTGTTGTTTTTTATTTTTAATTATTTATTTGGAATATGCAGCTGCATAACAAATCACAGTGATACATTACAGGAGGCACATGACAGATTTGGCTTTATTTTAGAAAACATAGCTTCATGACAGAATAGTTTGATTTGGGTTAATGTGCTTAACCCACATCAAAATGTAAAAAAAAAAACAACAACAAAAAAAACATTCAAAGTTTGAATGAGCTGCTGCAGGCACAGTGTGTGGCTAAACCGTTATATCAAAATGAAACGCATTTGAGTCTTCTCTTCAAATCGGTACAAACAGAGGTTGTTTGATGGAGGCAAACAACCTCTGCTTTATTCCCTCAGCTACACACCAGGGATGGGCATTTCAAACAAAAGTGGTTTTCAAATTCACTGCAAATATTTCATAATAGCACCCCACCCAATTGCTCCCAAATGCATTGTGCAGATTTGTGGCAAGGTGGCTTTATAACTCTTTTATTGCTCTTTAACAGCTGCTGTGTTCATTCACAGGCCAGAAGACGATGACTTTGACATTGAAGAGGAGATGCGCAAACCTCCTAGGCAGTCCTACCAGTCGGAGCTGGAGCCCCGCAGCAGGAGAGGTTTGATTGGAGACCCCAGAGTATCCGTCATTCCTGAGGGTGGAGGTCCTGGAGACAGTGAGGAGGAGTCGGACTCCGACGGCCCCATCCTCTACAGAGAAGACGATGAAAGTGATGAAGATGAGGAAGGCCCTCCAAGTAAGTTCCACTTGTAAAGTAACATTTAAAAATCTCACTTATTTTTAAGTGCAATAAGATGACTAGAAAATAGTTTTCACCTCAGTTCACAGCCAGTAATTACATTTGTGTGTAAACTTAGTTTCTCTCATTTCAGGAAATTGTTGTTTTAGATAAAAGCATAAAATTTGATATGTAATACTTAAAATATCCCATCGTGTGTGTGTGTGTGTGTGTGTGTGTGTGTGTGTGTGTTTCAATCAGTGTAATGGGCCATACTTCCTAAAGCACTGTGACATCTTAAGGCTAACAGGTTTATGGTTTCGATGCTCCTCAAGCATAATAGCTGAAAACCTTCAAAGTGATGGAAGACTGTGGATCTCCTAATTTACATAAGACTGTCAATAATCAGCCAGTTTCTTTCCTCATGATATTCTCTGTTCTTTTGGGAAAAATGGTCGTTTTGTAGATTTGTCTGTCTTTTTCTTTTTATGCACACCACCTGCCAGAGGTCTAAAGGGCTTTTCATTATTTTTACTTTCTACAGGCAACAACAATTCTAAAGACGTCAAGACTTTGAAAAATAATAAATTGATTGGCTAGGAGAAAGTGTGCATGAAGCAAAGTCTCTTTTTTTTTTCTTTAATATTCTTTTCTGAATGCTTTGATTTGCACACCGTTCATCGTTGATGCGGTTACATGAAAGTGTTATCTACTGTGGTGTTCTAGTGGTCTTCAAGGACTTTCTACATACACTGAGCAGTGATTGGCTGCTTTGCCTTCACTCTGCGTTCCAACTCAGCACACTGGCAGTTTCCCACTTTAAAACTAATGATGATCTCATTAAGGTCAAACCAGCTATTAAATCTGGTTGAATGTTTCCTTGAATTCTGAATAAATTTTCCACGCCATCTCCATCTGTCCACCGTGTTAACCACACACAGTTACCATCCAGTCTCCCCCCCCCCCCTTTTTTTTAAAAAGAAGCTACAGCTATAACCAAAATTCCCACGTTTGTACTCATCAGTCCAGATTTCTAGTTGTCAGATGTCCTGAGGTGTCTCTGCTGCTTTTAGGCTGAGGGAATTTTGCTTTTCTCTTTCCTCTGAAGACACAGCTTTAACCTTGACTGTATTTGAGGAAACATGAAAGGTTACTGGGCTTTTCTTTGCGTCTTACAGTACCGATGGACCAATAAGTTTTCTTTGCAGATTCAGATTCCTTAGATTTCTTTGATATTTCTTTTTTTGTTTGTTTGTTTTTTCTCGGGACGTCATAGTTTTGTAGATTCTGGTTTTCTTTCTAAGAACTATGCCTGACAGAATATTAAAAAAAGAAAAATATTATTTTCATAATATAAAATATGATTCAATGTAAAAACTGATGTATATGTATATAAAACAAATGTCTGTTACTTGCAGAAATTTCCAGCGTGTTTCTCACGCACACTCACCAGATAATTGGAAATGGATCCTTTTTCTCTTTTTTGAGAAACTGGTCACCATAATTTTCCTTGTAACTGCTTTGATCCTTTTGCTTCTCATACTGAGGATGCTGGCTCTGAGCTCTAACTTTAGCTTTAAGCGCTTGGTTTTTATTAGCTTCTTTGAAATGACCATGGTCAGCTGTGTTAAGATGATTCAGGTGTAGGCATGTTGTTGCTGGATGTATAAACATGTCTCCTTGTGTGTAACAGGTGGGCTGGCGAGTCGCGTGAAGAGGAAGGACACACTGGCGCTGAAACTGGAGAGACAAGAGCGAGAGGACAATCAGGATAATGATGCCATGAGCTGGAACAACAAGGAGCAGTGGGAGGAAGTGAGGAACAAGATCGGCACCACACTGACACGGTAAAAGATTTGCACCATGTGGGCCAAAAGGTTTAGGCACTGAGAGTAAAGTTCAGACCGTTTTGGGGAAAAAACACAAAAAGATTGATATCTGCAGCAGTTCACTTTCACGTTCTTCTTCAAACCACACCCTCTCTCACTTTCCTGTCTACTCTTCACTGTTTATCTAATGAAGGCGAAGAAAAATATGCTCTGTCTGAAATATTGTCTTTCCTCAGGCGGCTGAGTCAGAGACCCACAGCAAAAGAGCTGGAGCAGAGGAACATCCTTCCAGGTGAGCCTATTCCTCCATTTCTTGCCCTCTCCATCCTTCACATCTCCATTCAGCTGTGTGTTTACTCGCATCTCATTCATCTGCACTGTAAGGTTAAGAAGCCCACTTTCTATTTTCATCTTTGAAATCAACAGAAAGCATTAGTCATTCACTCATTTGTAAAATGTTTTTTCTTTTTGCCTCAGGCGCGACAACTGTCACTAAACACACAGCAGTTTGTGCGTTTTTGGGTCTGAGGGCACTTCATTACAATTTTGTGTGTGCTTTGAATAAATACACCAGTGCACGTTAGAGAGCCTGAATCAGTTATTTATCCAATGTTCCTTTAGGCTCAACTCGGTGCGTGTGCTTGGTGTCCATATTGATGTTGAGTCTAAATTATTCATTACCTTCCAGACATGGCAGCGAGCACGTGTGAGTCACAGCCACTACATTTACTATAACAAGTCCATCTGTCTCATAGTCACCAGGCAGCTCAGTCAGTGCTGCTGCTTTGCTTTAGTTAAGAGACTGTTGGAGGTATTCAAATCCAGGCCTCACAGCAGATCCTGAACTTTATTAAAGAGCTCGGGTCGCTGCTACATGTGATGGAAGTAAATTAAATGCTGATTTTTATTTTTATTTTTTTTTCCCCCTAAATGCACTTTAACAAAAAAACCATTTTGTGTTCAGTTCAGATGAGGCTCTGTAGATGGAGCAGTGTTGTCCTGTATGTTATTAGCCCATCATTCTGTGGTTGATGCCTTCTTCTGTGTAGTTCCTGAATCTCTGGGCTGCAGTACAAATTTGAACAAGCTTACCAAGGACTGTGTACAAATCTCCACTCTTTGTTAAGAATATAATACAATCTGCCCTCGTTATCTGGAATCTGTGTAGTGGGAGAGAAATCGCATGCAGTAGTGAAGTAACTGAAACGTGCGCAGTATCGCTGCACAGTAGAATTCCAGAAGCTGTATGCAGTGTGTTATTCCTTTAACCATTAACCTGAAATCAAAGTGATAGACTTTCCACTGCATGTGCTGGAAAACCAGTGTTCTGTAACCTGCCTGCTGCACACTCAAGTAGAGCCTGACTCCTACAGGATTTTTAATACTGATATTTGATATTTACTGATATTTGGTGATTTTTAAAAACCTTTTTTTTTTTTCCCAGACACACAAAGCAAAAACTGAGATATTTATGAGTCCTTAACTAAGATAAGATGATACTGCATTTTAAAAATCATCTGGTTTTATTGTCACAAGCTGTTAAATACTTGTTTCCACTCTGCCCTACTCTGCTCAGATCAGAGGCCTGTACTATGAAGCGAGTTCATTCCTAGGGTATCGTTTTGTTATCGAGATTCACTCGTTGGTATCACGTTGGTGATCTGCAGCACTCACAGGAATCCTTTCCTGTTGAAGACGAGCCATAGGATCCATGAAAGATTGGTCAGATGCTGTCAACAATACCCCTTTCATGTGACAACTCAGGGTTTCGCCTGCATAAACTTGGAGAGTTCATACCTCCGTGTGACTGCTTGTCCTGATCACCACTGTTAGCTTAAATGAACCCCGATAGTGGCACAATGCCCGGAGTCTGGTGAACTCACTTCTTAGTACAGGCCCAAGCCTCTGGTGGTTGTTCCCAACAGACATGTTGTAGAGTGCCCTCTGTTGGACAAACTGAGGTCAGCCGCTACACTCAAGTGTTTCAACACTTCTATATTTCTCTCTGAATTATCAAATATATAACCCAGGTTTCTGAAATCAGAAAACGTTGCGTACATATTAAAACACAAGAACAGAAAGTTCAAAACCGTAAGGAGCAAATTAACTGTGGTAGATCACTGACACAGCATCACTGTGATGCTTGGTGGGATTCCAGGTCGAAGTATGAACATAATACTTCTCAGAATCTGTCAGCAAGTTTTCCAGGATTCATTCTGCCCCGCCGCAGCTCACTTGTCCTCAAATGACTCTACAGAACTGATGCTCCTCAGCGTGCTAAAAACAATGCAGTACCTTGTGCAGAGCCAGGCAGTGATTAAAGATTCCAGTGAGGGCAGCGTGCCGACAGCAGCTCAGGTGAAATCTTTCTGTAGCGTTTCCCTCTCTCATGGAATGTGCTCTCCTCCCCCCAGCCAAGAATGAAGTGGACCGACGGCTCGAGAGAAGCGAGATCAAACGGAGGCTCACCAGAAAGGTTAGGATACAATAAAGTGACCGTGTCTTTAATGTGACAGCTTCTTCTTGTTGCTTCTGTTGTTGTGAACAAGAAACTGACAGCAGTCTTGTCCACTCTACCATCAGCTGTCTCAGAGACCCACAGTGGCTGAGCTCCAGGCCAGGAAGATCCTGCGTTTCCATGAGTATGTCGAATGCACTCATGCTGAGGACTACGACCGCAGAGCAGACAAACCGTGGACAAAGCTAACACCTGCTGATAAGGTGAAAGACTTCACCTTCTAACACATCTGATGCCTCTCTTTATCATAACAGGCCTCCTGTGGTTTGGAGCTTCTTAGCAGTAGGGTAGCTTAAACATTGCATGTTTATAACAGCATTTTACTTTGGTCCACACTGAGAGGATTTGCATTCCAAGCAGATTTGGTGTCAAAGAAGGATCCCTGGAATGCAGCACAGGTACTCCATAATGCCTGGGTTTAGATTTACCAGGTGAATTACAGAGCCCAGTGAAGCTCATTAAATGTGTAGGAACAGAAAAAAAATGCATGTTAGAGAGAGGGGAAACTGGAATATGGCAAGATTTCAAATACAGATCGAGTTTGTTCCAAAGGGCGTGTGTGTGTGTGTGTGTGGTGTTTGTAGAGCATTAAGAGTTGAAAAATCATCAAAATACATGAAGCTTTGATCAGATACTGCCTTTCTTCTCCTGTGCTTTACTGTAAATGGAAAAAAGCCACTCCCACTGAAGCGCTCTGTCTTTCATGTCCACCTCTCAGGCTGCCATCCGCAAGGAGCTCAACGAATTCAAGAGTTCAGAGATGGAGGTCCACGAGGAGAGCAGGATCTATACCCGGTCAGGCTCATACACAACTCTCATTAAAAAATTTATCCCAGCTGTTCTTCAATTTTATTCAGCACAGTCATCAATTCCTTGTGCTATTTGCTATTTTTGAGTGTAGCATCTAGACTGACCTCTTGACTTGTCCCTCCTCTCTCTTTCCTTCAGGTTTCATCGGCCTTAGTTCTCCATGCTGACCTGTAAAGCACTTAAACTGGGAGGAACGAGGCGGTACAAACCCCCACCTCCCCCTTCTCACTGCAAACTGGATATGTGGTCCCCTTTGGTCCATTTTATGTATGTATATCTTTTTTTAAATCCATGCCTGCTAACCTGCTGAAGACGGCGTCACTAAATGGAACCAGGACTTGAGGAGCCACACATCTGTTCACCCACAGTGAGGTCTAAGGCAGATCTGACACTGTGGAATTCAGGAAAGGAGGAGTTTGTCGGTGCATCCATGTTGGAGGTGCCCGGTGCCAACACTAAAAAGGGTGAAGCGCCACCTGCCAACATCCCCAATGTATTGGGGACTCAGAGACTGACCTTGAAGGGGGTAAATCTCTGTCCGATGCCTTTACCTGCCTTCATGAATATATTCTCCCTTTCTTCTAAAACAGGAAGACTGTGCACATAAGGCAGTTCATATTAGCACTGTTGATGGTACCACTAAACTGACTAGTTTAAAAACTGTTTATTTGAGTGTACCCAAAGGTGCCACACAGCACCTGCCTTACTACTGAAATCATCAAACACCCAAACTAATGAATGGCTCAGACAAAATGTGAAAGACTTCTTCAGAACTGAGTCGTTGCTTCGTTTGAATCTACAACATACTTATTGACAGTGACACATAATATCCTAACGTGTGCATTTTACTGTACTTTGCTGATCATGTAGTTATTTCTCATGGGACATATCTAGATAATTTTCTAATAAGGCAACTTGTGTTCCTTAATCAAGTGTATAGAAAACTATAAAGTTTTTGAACCTCTAATTAAACTATGTTTATAACTGAATTATTCAAAGCATGAAACTGTACATATTTTTATTTTCCTGGCTGTTTTATGGTACTTTGTATATGCCATAGGTGGCTGCTATTGTATAGATCAATTATGTAGATTTGATTTACTTTGTAAACTACTGACATGTTTTAATTCTGAAGTATTTCTCAGATATTATCTCCTAGTAGTAATGGTACTTTTTTGATACAGAGACCATTAAACTGTGTTTTGCAACAACACTGAATAACTGTACAATCGCTCAGAAAATAAAATGTGATTTTTTCATGCAGTCCAGTGGAATTATTTAAGTCTCTGGTGAAATGGATGGAAAAAGACTGCAGACGTGTGAATGGGAGGGATCTAGCCTTTTAAAATGACCAGATGAGGGCAGTGTTATAAAGATGTGTTTGTGGAAAAAAGTCACCACAATCTAAGCCTAAAGACAACAGACATTTAAGCCATAATTAGAATTTTTTTTTCTGTGTTGGATCTATGTTAATGTCTTTAGAAAAGTGCAGCTGATGTCTCTTTGAGCAAACAATTATTTGTCTCTGTAACCTGTGATAACACCTGTGATAGCAGTTTGTAGTAACTGGACAGTCACAGTAGCTGCTCTATTCTACAGTAGAAATACTGAGCGATTGTCAGAATGAACTGACAGTAAAAATCTCTTGTTTCTAACAAAAACAGCAGTATATCCTACTTAACAGTAACATGTTTTCATGTACACAAAATACACTGATCAGCCATAACTTTCTGACAGGTGAAGTGAATAACACTGATTATCTCGTCATCATGGCACCTGTTAGTGGGTGGGATATATTAGGGAGGAAGCGAAGTGGCATGCTAGAAACAGGAAAAATGAGCAAGCGTAAGGCTTTCAGTGAGTTTGACATCACAGTTTGTTGTGTATGGAGCTGCAGACCTGTGTCCACCACTGAAAGTACCAACAATGGGCACGTTTACATCAGAACTGGACCACAGAGCAATGGAAGAAGGTGCCCTGGTCTGATTAATCATGTTTTCTTGTAAGTGGATGGCCAGGTCCATGTGTATCCCTTACTGATGGAAAACCTAGCGCCAGGGTACACTGGGAATGGGAAGAAGGCAAGTGGCAGTGTGATGCTTTGGGCAATGTTCTGCTGGGAAACCTTGGGTCCTGCCATCCATGTTGATGTTGTTTTGATATGTACCACCTACTTGGGTATTGTTGTAGACCATGTACACCCTTATGGAAACGGTGTTCCCTTCAGCAGGATAATGCACACTGCCACAAAGCAAAAATGGTTTGAGGAGCACAACAGTGAGTCTGAGACGCTGACTTGGACTCCAACAGCTAATGCAGAGAACCCAGATCTCTACTGGGTTGAGATCTGGGGACGTGCTGGACAAACAAGACTGCTCCATGGAGGTCCCACCCTTCAACTTACTGGACTTTAAGGATCTTTTGCTAGATATCACAGCGCCCATTCAGCACTCCTTCATGGGTCTAGTGGAGTCCACGCCTGGACGGGTCAGGGCTGCAAAAGGGGGACCAACACAATATTGGGCAGGTGGTTATAATGTACATTCTTTCTATGGATCTTCTAACCTTGTCAAGAAGTTTGAATGCTTGCAATATAACATTTTGCTAAACATTGAATGCCTCAGTACCAAATAACTCGATACAATATGAGCAATATTACCATATTTGGACCACAGATCATATAAAATGAGGGATGCAGCCACCAATTGGTTGGTGAAATGTCAATCTGTGGGCTCAAGCTCAGCATTTTCACTGTCCCCATCTTGGTGTTTTGAAACCAGGTGTAACACACAAGCATGTTATTGCAGGCTCCCTGGCAAACGATTTATCACAAGTCATTAGTCAACAAACATGCCCTGGATAATCCTCCTTTCTGACACTTAGAATGAGGTATAAACACAATAATCAAGCAGACCCAAAGGTGTTATTTCTGTTATTTCCTTTGCCAGTTTAATTAGCATGATGCTGGTCACAAGTGGTTTCAAATGTTGAGAATATATCTCTCATTAAGAAAGAATATTTATGGTACCCCTGCTATAACATTAGTAAGATCATGTTTAAGTGTTAGTTTAATTGCAGCATACATACTGTCCTGCAGTAATTCTACCCAGCTGTATTAAAAATTCATCAAAGCACAAATTTTTGACTAATCTTTGCTCTGTAACTGTTGCTAGTTTTGCAATCTTTGTGCCATACTATTAGCAACCCTGTAAGCTACAAGCTGTGCGTGCCAATTTATGGTCTACAGAGACCTCTTGTGAACATTCAGTTCAATTCAATTCATTTTTTATTTATAAAGTGCAAAATCACAGCAACAGTCACCTCAAGGTACATTATATTGTAAAGTAAAGACACTACAGTAATAAAGAGAAAACTCCAATGATCAGACAGTCCGCAATGAGCAAGCACTTGGTGACAGTGGGAAAGAAAAAATCTCTTTTAACAGGAAGAAACCTCCAGCAGAACCTGGCACAGGGAGGGGCGGCTATCTGCTATGACTGGTTGGGGGTAATGGGAGGAAGACAGGACAAAGATGCTGTGGAAAAGAATAATAACTAATGATTAAATGCAGAGAGGTGTATAAATACAGGGAGTGAAAAGGATGAGTAAAGAAGAAAAACTCAGTTACTTTGCAAAAGGCCTAGGCTTCCCATGATGCACTAAGGGATGATTCAGGGTCACCTGATCCAGCCCTAACTATATGCTTAGACATCTTAAAAGTAGAGAGTGTGTCTGTCTCCCAAATCCAAACAGGGAGCTGGTTCCATATTGGGGTGATACAGCACTGTGAGGTCTTTAAGATAAGATGGGGCCTGATTATTCAAGACTTTGTATGTGAGGAGAAGGACTTTAATTTTAATTTAACAGGGACCCAATGAAGATAAGCCAATATGAGAGGAACATGCTCTCGCTTTCTAGTCCCTTTCAAAACACATATTGTCAACTGCTGTACTGTGGAGGACAAGAGAAAACTGCAGTGGGTGGTGAGGGCGGCAGAGCAGGCAATTGGCCCTTCACTAACTCCACCCAGAGACATTTATACTGGCAGACTTCAGCGGAGAGCCAGTATCATTATCAAGGACCCCTCGCACCCTGGACACTCATCCACCCCCCCTCTTATACTTTAGTACCTCTTAAACTCTTATTCTAAAGGAATCTTAATGTAAAAATCTACACGCTGCCAATGGAGAGATGCCAAACTGTGTTTCATTGTTCTTGTAACAGTGACAATAAAGATCTATTGTATTCTATAAAGACAAAGCAAACTTATTCCATATTGTGAGATATCCCTTCCCAGCAAAAGATGATGTTATTGTTGTTATGATAAGTTTGAAAAAAAATCATCTCTTTCAGTCTTCCAGAAAACCACACATATTGTCACACATTCTTTTGATCGTGACTGCACAGAACTGTGATTAAGAGTGCAGAGTCATTTAATGAATACAGTATTCAGTATGCCTGAACAGTTAAAGTTGCAGTTAACTGAATTATTGGATTGCTGCATTCTCTCTAAAAGAAGACTTAGGCCAGTCTTACATAGCCAATCATTTCAATACATCGTTCACATGTGGCACTATGAAACCACAGGTTCCGCCCCCTGGTGCCCATAATAAAATGCTGGTTTACTGCGTTATTGCATTGGTGTTAAGACATCCAACTTTTATACCGTCTATAGTGACACCCCCAATAATCACAGGCACCCACACTGTTGGCCTTTAAGTCCTAGTTCTCTGTATTAGCTGTTGGATACCAATGCTACTTCTCTATGATTTGATCACTCAGCACAAAAATGTAATTGTCATTTGCTGATTTGGTATTACCTTAAGTTTTTATTTAGTGTCATTGCCACAGAGAGTGTTGCTGTCAGTGGGCCTCACACCCTGGCTAATAGCAACATCATGCTTTTGTTAGGGAAGACTAACCTTAAATCAGCAGTAGCTAAAAATCTTCAGGTTCAGTTTACTGTTTCACTCTCAACACTGCCAAGGCATTTTTTTTTTAATCCCCAGAGAGCAACAATTTACAGAGAAGAAAGCTCCAGAATGTCATTCTACACCAAGCCGGCAAACAGCACAGTGAGACAGTTAAAGACTAGCTGTTGAACATTGTGGAGTATTTAACGGTAAAATTTCTGTGCATATAAGAATTCCAGAAAATAAACAGTTTGATCACCTGCTTCTCAAATCATTCTTTTTCATTTCAGAGGCTGCTGCTTCGATGAAAACTGCACAAGATAGAGTTGACAGTTCTTTATCAGTTAGTAAGTGCCTCTGTGTGCTTTGACATAGATCAGAATATGTCATAGCATGGGCACAACAAGTCACCCTGTGAGTTTGATAAAGAGTCTGCAGTCCTTTGTAGGAGGACTTCAATAAATCCTCTAAAGACATTAGCCTTGAGCATGTGGGTCCTTATCAATAGGCTGTCATCTGTAAATTGCTTAGCTAGTTACCACAGTGTGAACCTTTGTGCACATGTAATTGGGAGGGCTTTAGGACCCAGGGGACCCAATGGAGGATATAAAAGAGGAAGTAGCAGCAGGTGCCCTTCATTCCCACTGACGAGCGGCTGTGAACAATGGTTGTGTGAGTAGGTGAAGAGCCTGAGAAGTTTTAATTGTCTGCTACACAAACAGTTGTTTTAAACCTCTACAGCAGAGGTTTGAGTAGTGATTTTTAGAAGACAAGCTAAGATAAGCCAGGTGTGCAGCAAACACAGTTGTCTGCTGGAGGACAGGCTGCACATGTGAATGTGTCACTGTTTTTTTCCTCCTCCTCGTTTTGTTGCGTTTTTGTGGTTTTAGTAGGGTCACCTTTTAAAACTGTTTGTTTTTTTTACTGGGTTTGTTTTTATTTCTACTGGGCTGGTGCAATATTAGTCGGGCAACGTGCAA
>VVHJ01029267.1:4633-17858 GCA_015107715.1 Tylochromis polylepis
CCCTTCTTTCTTTCTTTCTTTCTTTCTTTCTTTCTTTCTTTCTTTCTTTCTTTCTCTCTTTCCTATCCCCCATTCATGTCTGTCCAGTTTGTGATGACTTAAAATAAAATAAAATAAAATAATAAAGATCAATCAAGTAGACCAATATGGCATAGCCATAATGATCCACTTGAAAAAATAAATCCGTTGGGCATCTTTCTTGGCCTTCAGACAACAATTCTGATTGCTAAAGTACTGAATGGGACAGGCAAAACAAAAAAAAAAGAAAGAAAAAAAAAGAAAGAATATTGAACCCACCCGAAGTAATACTAGAGTGTGCTAAACTTAGCAGTACTAACAGTAGCACTGCAGGCTAAGGATACATTGCCTGTATGCATTGGTCGATTCATTTCCTAGATTTACAGCTTATCAAATAGCTCATAACTCTAAATGTTTACGGTCTGTCTTATCTAATTTTATTTATTTCCTACCTTGCTTGTTTTATAACTTACTGTCATCTGCCAGGCTTACAGTCCCAATGGCAGCATAACATCTCACACCCAACAGTTAACTTGTGTTAAACATTATTAAAATATGACTGATTATTTTGACTGAATAGCATTTCTCATGCTGACAGTTGCCAGAACTTGTAAACATATTATTTATCTATGTGATGTTTTTTTGGTTGAGTGTTTGTGCATTTGTATAAAGGACAATTTTCTCATAACACCTGTCAATTAAAGAAACATTATTGATTGATTTTTTTCTCACCTGGGTCGCCACTCTTTGTTGTGGTCTTTAATTTTTTGTTTTTTTCAGGGGCAAACATATTTGTCCCTCTTTTACTTCTTTGTACTTCCCTCATGTCCATTGTAATAGTTTCAGCAGTCCCCCTCCAGAAACTTGGTGATATTTGTGAGTCTTATTGATGCTATGATTATTATTCCTCATAATAAAGTATTCAGATTCTGATTGCGATTAATGAGACAATGATTGTTATTCTCTCATTGATAAATTTAAAAACTGTGTGGGCTGTGTCGACCTCACATTTCTTGGGTAGTGCACGTCAGGTTACAGTGTAGGGTTTCAGAAGGGTTTGCGGTTAAGGCGTAGCGTAGATCTCCTGCTGAAGCATAAATCCCCAGTTACTGTGTAACACAGCAAAGCTACAAATAGCAGACCCCTTAGCCTAATTTAATGGGAATACCATGGCTGGTTTTTGCTCAGCATGCAGTCAGCACTAGACTTTTTGAAAGTAGCAGACATGTTTGCTCTTCTAAAACAGGAAGCCTGCAGCCTCTCTGTCAGCCATGTCCCACGCGACAGACAGCCTGTCAGCAACTGGCTGTGGTGCGACATCTGGTAAAGTTATTCTCTGTCTCCCCTCAGCTATCCCTCAACTCTCCCACACTGCCAAAGCAACCTTAGACAAGTGTTAGCATTGTGGGTCTTGACTGAAGGCTTGGTCAGGGAGGATCACCTCACCATCACCACAGTGACCAAAGAAGCATGCCACAAATAGTATACAATCAAAGTAGGGATTTCTGGAACTGTTGATCTTAGGTCAGCTTAATTGTAGGACCAGTTCCTACAATTGAGACTAACTTCATCAGCTCCATGAAGGACTCTAACCATAACTATACAGACTGCAAAGTCCACAATCGTGCCTTTGCATTATAAAATCCCAAATGTTTTCCCTAGAAAATTCTTTGCCACCTCTTCAGCTATACTTAGTCAGATCTTTGCTAATGATTTAGGGCACAGTTAAAATATTTTATCTAAATAAAGTTGTTCTTTTATGGAAGAATTACCTGAGTTTTGACATTAGTGTTGTGAATAATGAAGCCCCTTTTTAAAACCTTGAAACAAACAAGTTGTGGGACCTAAAAATGAAGTCACTCAATTCACCCGGTCATGTTCCCATTTGAGCATTTTGTAAATGTGTCACTCCCACAGAAAACAACTTAAAAACAATAACTGTCTAATAAGTGGCACACAGTTCACTAATAGAAGTCAAGATATCATGATGTATGCTTGAGACCTTCTATTACAACCAGGGTTCTAGTTCCCCTGTGTTCTCTTGCATCCTACTGTCATGTTTGTGACTTTGAGTGAGTAAGACTAGAGAAGCTCTGTATAAATGTGACTACATGCCATGTTTGCCAGTGTGTTATCCATCCATCCACTTGTCCTTATTCTACTTGGGGTCACTAATGTGCAAAATGAACATCATGTTGTATTCAAGACTTGACACTAGTGGCTGAGACCCTAAAACTGACCAGGAACGTGTTTATTGAGGCCATAGAACAAGGCAGCTGGGGGCCATTTTCCCATAGACTTCCACAGAATGTAAACCTGCATCAGGGTTTAGATGGATGTGCCAGAACAGTTGTGCTCCACAGAAGCAATTTCATCTCACAACTTTGCAGACCTAAATTTTCAGCTTTGGGTGGCTCGTAATTTTTGGCTCAACAGTGTACATATTAATTCTTTTAAATAATTAATGTTCCTCATGTGCAAAAACATTGCAGATGACTCTAAAAATGCATTCAGTGAACCCTGACTTTTCCTCTGAAGCCTCTACAGTTGTATGCCCTTTAATGACTCACATAAACCCTCTGTTCCTTAAAGGAAAACATCAGAAAGAAAAAAGCTATTCCCCCATTCTGTATTCACTCATTCCTCTCTGCTACTGCTCTGACCCTTTTCTCCCTTCAAGATGATTATGTCTGTGTTGTGTAAGAGATGCTCCTCTACTTCTGTTTCCATATGCTCGACATGAGCAACAAAAACTGCTAGCCATGTTCACAGACTTATAGAAACACAGAAGTGTGTTGGAAGGAGGGAGGGAGGTTTTTGGAGGATTTAATAATGCTTTATCATTGTTGTGCCAGTGTAATTGTGATACGTTAGGATTGGTGTAAACTTGGTGCCGCTTTAGGAGGAAGTTGTCAAAAAACAAGATATTGCTCATTGGTTTCTTTGTGAAGAGAATATTAGGCTTAAAAAAAGACATAATTCCCTCAAAACACATACCTCTGCAGGAGCCAGATTCAAAGTAAGATGTAACAATGAATGCAATACAAAATTCAATAATGCTAAACTTTTCACTTCTGTTTTCTCCACTGATATTAATAAGCTAGTATTCAGCAGTTAGGTGTCTTTGGGCTGTATGTTTTGTGCCTCGCCACCTGCATGTTTTGATCTCATCATTTTTTGGTGATTCAGCACTTTTCTGTCTGACTGTTTGTTCAGCTTCATAAGGCATTCTCTTCACTTTTTGTCTGTCTCATTTCTATCACAAGTGAAACATCATGGACTGAATATAGCAGTGCCAAACAAAACAGGGAACAGCATTTTTTTTAACCTGTGCTCACTCGAAACTGTCCTTGTCAGAAAGAACAAAAATAGCTTAATTCACTGGCTTAAACATGCAAATTGATGTGTTTACTATTACCTGACAAGCAACCTTCTGCAGCATAAGAAATTATAATGTTTACAGCTGTTTGTTTCTATCTCCAGCCTACAGTCAAAGTTGATTTCTTTTAACCGTGTTCATAATTTTGATTCCATATTTATGTCACATTGAGGTACAGTTGCAAGTAAAAGTGAACCCTTTGGGATTCTAATAACATAAAGTGCTTTTCTACACTATCCAAAAACCTTTTTCCTCATATATTGATACAGGACTTTATTCTACAAGTATAAGCACTTTATCTGTCTTGGATTTACACCTATGGTTAACTTGGAGTTCGTGGGGATAGGTTAATTGGATACACTAAATTGCCCATAGGTGTGAGTGCGGGTATGAATGTGAGTGCGAATGGTTGTCTGTCTATATGTGTTAGTCCTGCGACAGACTGGCGACTTGTCCAGGGTGTAACATGATTCTGTGTTTAAAAAAAAAACCTCCCAGAGAAGCTGTTAATATAGACACAGTACTCCAGCTTCCTCCCATAATCCAAAAACATGCATGTTAAGTTAATTGGTTAAGTTAAATGCTTTAAGTTGTGAGTAGGACTATAACAGGGCTATATTAACATGCCACAGTGAAACAGACAGGATTCTGTAGTGGACATCACAGCACAGACTCAGGACCGCCTCTCAAAGCCCTGTTAGTGAGAACAGTTTGTTGCTGCATCCACAAGTTAAAGTTCAAACTCCACTGAAACCCTGACACCGTCTCTCAGCTGAAGTTCATTTAAGAAGTGGAAAGCTTTTCCTGTAGTCTGACCAACTATACTCGAAAATTCTCTTTGGAAATCAAAGATCATAACCCACAGTTCAAAAGCCTGGCATCGATGATAGATCGAAGGTGCACACGGCATTGTGCACCTCTATAGCTGAGTGTGTTCTCTCCAGGTAGACTGACTTCTTAAACGCCTGCTGTCCAGACATGTCCATTGCCATCTCTAGTCAGAGATAGCATATATCGATCGTTACCAGTTTTTAACCTTTTAAATTTTTAATCCAGGTTATCTTCAGTAGCAGACTCTCTTCTCATTTAAAGAGGGAAATTGATCCATTTGACTCTTCTTCTGAGCAATATGGTGTAGCAAAATGAACTAAATAATAAGCCAAAAAATTCAAAATAAAGGCAAAATTGAGTGAATACTATATATCGGCACAGTGGCTCAATAAACCTTAAAATGTAGATTTTCTTTAGACTAATGTTTGCTTTGAAAAGCTTAAAAAAAGTTTGCAGATTGGAGGTTTGCAGGTGGATGTTTTGGAACCTTTTGTTTATATTTGGCTCAAAGATTGTTCCTTTAAAGTGAAGTCCTACATTCCCCCTACCCACAGTTACTTTGCCATTCTGTTTTCCTTGTTTATTTCCTTTTGGAAATAATCTTCCCACCAAAGGAAATTGGGCAAACCATGTTTAGACTTTAAATTTTGGACATCTATATATAATCCTGGCACTATTTTTAAAACTAGTTTCCACTGGCTTTGGGTAGTAACCACTACATCACATTAAGTCCCTGTTTAATAGTTACTTTTTGCACCTATTAGTGAATGTTTAGGTAGCCTGGGGTGTTTTATCCAGTGGTTTTCACTGCTCTCAAGTTTAAAAAAAAAAAGATTCCTCTTTCTCAGCTCCTTGGATTTACTCTGCGAGTCTGCACTCGCTGGCACGAACAGCTGACAGCCTTAGACAAAGCACTGAGTGCTGGAGACAAGGGTTTGGACCTGACACAGGGATGCCAAAAACCACTGCATAGGGAAGAGATATTAAAAGACTGGGTGGGGGGGAGTGAAGAAAATTGAGTGAATTAAAGAAAAAAGCTTCATGTAACTAAAGAGGTGTATGTGTTAAACAGTAGATTACACATGCTGTGTACTTTGAAGCCTTCCTTTTTTCCTGTCAGTAATAACTGAGGGCTGAATTTCATGAGGGTGGAGAAGAAGATTTAGCGAACATAGGCATGGGTAGATAAGCTTTTTTTCTTTCAGTCCTCTGGAAGACTAGTGGAACTGTTTTACGGATTTGGTGCCTTCATAGTAAAGGATTTTTGGAGATTTTTCTGTTTATTTGAGGTGCTAGTGTTCCTGAAAAATTAAGCAAATCTTAAGAGTAAAAATCAAGGGGAAAGAGAAGGAAAAGAAAAGCGAAGCACAAGGAATGCTTGTACTGGAGCTGAAGGTGGCATAATTGCTGTTTGTCTGTTTTGGAAGAAAGCTTGGTGTGCTGATATGCCGATATCCACCTCTCAGAGACTTCTGATGACGAATTGGAAGGAATCCCAGAGTTTTGTTTGCTGACTTCTCCCGCTCCCACAATTTTTTTCTTTATTCCTGCTCACATTTCAGAGGCGCCACTGGATTTAGGAGCACTGGAGAAGGAGGAGGAATAGATAGGCAGGCAGTTTGAAGTGTTGGGCTGAGACACAAGTTTTTGAAAAATTGACAATTACATAGTAGCTGTGTTTTTGTGTGGTTTTTTTTTATTATTTTAGCCGTTGTTTTGACTGAAGTCTTAGCAGATGATTGAGACAAGCTTCAACATGAAAGTAATTTCACTTCCAGTGGCTCAAAGAATAACCGAAGTTCCTCTGCTCTCCCTCCCTCTCGTCTTGCTTTGTGCCATATTTTTGGCGGCGGCAGGCAACCATACAGGAAGGATCAAGGTGGTCTTCACGCCCACTGTCTGCAAACTGACCTGCATAGGTGGCAGGTGTCACAACAACTGTGAGCGGGGAAACACCACCACCATCATCAGTGAGAATGGCCATGCCACAGATACCCTGACAGCACCCAACTTCAGAGTAGGTAAGTGATCCTGGCTTTTGTTGGTTGCGCACATTACCAATCTCGATGAGTGGTATTACTAGCGAGCCTCAAATCTGTCATATTAGAGCTGCTGATGGAAAAACGTGTTGTTGACATGAAAATCTTTTACATTTTATCACCAAGTTCCTTCACATCAGTACACAGGTGTGAAATTATAGTGCTGTAGTGAAAAGAGTCTGCTGTAATTCTCCTTGGCTTTTCAGAGTATTTTAACATCATTGTTCTGATTTTAAGGATGATAATTTTACTGTCTCTTATGACTCTTACCATTCTCATGACAAACTTGCATGGTGAACATAGCTAAACAATCATATATTTTTCTAATGCCGGTTTTTGACCAGGGATGCACAAATCCAAATTTTTCCAGTGTATTGTCTTAAATAATTCCAAACTGGTGATCTTTTGTCATTAACTGCTGGTGTGTGATGTCAAAAAAGAACGGCTAGACTATAATAATACAGTTGATTAGACTGGCCCATTGTCACCAATACCTTGCCTAGCTTTTTGAGTCAGGATTGGACAGATTGCGTTTGTGTCACTGGATGGGAATGGCAATATGAAAGGGCACTGTGCACAGCCTAAGGAACGAAAATACTATGCAAAGCTAATCCTAATAAGCTAATACCTCACAATAAAAAGTGCCTTAAGGCAACTGCTGTTGTGATTTGGCACTATAAAAATAAGATTGAACTGAATGTGTGATAAATGGATGATAACTAACACTATGTCTGAGACCCTTCTTGCTATCAATAGAAAACTAAGATTTTACAAAGGATTAAAAGATGTTGCTGGTGGAACTGAAAGATAGTCAGTATCATATACAGTGCTTCGGGTGCCAGCTGTACCTAACAAACCAGCAAAAGTTATTTATTGTCTTAGCCCAACTTTAACATTAATTAAGGCCAATAATAGGACTAGGTACACACACCAAAAGGGGATTTGCGAGCTCTATAATCAGTTGAAATGGTTGCTGCTCCAATCTGAAACACAGCATCGCCACTTGAACTGGGCTCTTGTACAGCATAGTCAAGTAAAAGCTGCTGAGTGCAGAGAAAGCTGAAACATTGAGTAAATAGTAGATATGGGAGAAACCAATCAGAAAGCAGCCTCAGTCTCATTCAGCCAACTTTAACTGTGACCAGACAGCAGTTAGCCAAATCAGCTAATGATGAAATGATGTTACAGTGCCAAGTTATTGATGAATGGCCAAAAATTGCAAAATCTGTGATATTAACCACAAAAAACAATGCTCGGTGGGTAAATGTGAATTGGTGAATGGTTGAAATTAGGTGTACTTAAAGACTTTGTAATAACCTGATATTTTTCATCTTTAACTTCAACTAAATTTAGAGGCAAAATGAAAAGGTTTTAAAGTCCATGACTGGCTGACCAGATTTATCCCTGAATAATGTCCATGGTATCTGATGTTTGGTGCATTTAATTAAAGCTAAGGACATCTTTTGCGATGTTACAGTGATCTTGATTTTTGATTTTTGACCACCAGCTTTTAAGATCTGGATAAGAACCATTACACATATCATAACACTATTTACACAGTACAGAGAAAAAAAAATCTAAATCAAACCAAAAGGGAACAAGGACTACAAACATTCTGAAGGCAAAATATTATTGATATATCATGTCCATTATACTTTGGGAGAATTGTATGGTTTGTGTCATGTATGTGCCAGGTAGTAAAACCAAAGGTAGGGTTAATGGCCTCAAGATTAGTGTAGACAATTAGATTAAAACTTGAGAATTTCATGAACTGCTCCTGTGTAATAGAGCGTATGGCATGGGTGTTGTTTCGTGTGTTTCACAGAGCCAGCAGACTGTGTCTTAACCTGCCTGAGTCCTTACAAGAACCAGATGAGTGTATCTGGCTGTGACACATGAATAAACATGGAAGGAGTGGAACACACTGAATTCCTGTCTGACGCAGCTGAACAAATTAGTATGACTGGAGTAACACCAGCTCACAGAAAAAAGCCTCAGACTGTTAACGGTGAATGACCCGGAAGGATGGTTTTCTTTTCTGTACTGGGATGGATTAACAGTGATACCTGAACTCCCTTCTGGCTACTGAATAAATATAACTTTAGGTGAATGTTTCCAGTCTTTGACATTAGTATTGGAGCCAGTAACCAATAACCAAAATGTGGTAAAAGTGACAAACTTCAAGGGGGGGTATGTACTGAAGAGTCTGAAGTGGAGTTATAAAGCAGATTAATATTTTTGAAGTAATCCAGTAATCATATGATTGGCCAGCAAACATGTCCATGCAGGCCCACACTGGGTAAGTGTGGATGAACTGTGGGGTTGTTTGGGCAGGGCAAACCTACATTTATCCCACGTGGGCCCCAGTTGAGTGTGCCCACACAGAGCCGATAGGGACTATGGGCACCACTTCCCACCATAGGATTGAGAGAAATGAGAGTCAACGTGGCAGCTTACTTGCATGCTTTCTTATATGTTACAAAAAGCATCATGCGAAATGGGTTTTCTAAAAAACATCTGCAGTTGCTAAATCTTTCAACGGTTTTAGAGTTGTCACACTCCACTTGCCTTTCCTGAATGACCAAGCTCCTCATCCTATCTCATTCTTTCGGGCACTACCTGCAGCTTGTGGCTAAGGGTTTGAATGCAGATCGAACAGTAAATCAACAGCTTCACTTTCATGCCCAGCTCTCACCACAGCAGACCAGTATAGCATCCACATTACTTTAACCACTGCACCAGTCCATCTGTCACTCTCCCACTCCACTCCACATTACTGTAAATAGCATGACGTCAGCAAATCATTTGGAACTTTGACACTTTTTTGCATTTTTGATATGCACCACTGCCTTTTTTTTTTTTTTTGCTAAAATTGCCATTTTTGGCAACCAGAAGTGTATCTGTTGTGTTGAGAATGGTGGCGTGCTCAGTTATCATGTAATGTGAGTAAACTTGGTTAGGAATCTGCAACCATAAACTGTATGGCTGGTGCATATATATTAGAAACTAATATTGGCTAATTCATGCTAAATAACAGGCCAATAAAAAAATAGAACTTCACACACCAAAACTGAAGCACAAAGTACTTGGATGGAGTGTACCCCATCCAAGAAGTCAGGTAATTGCATTAAAAGTGTTTCAAAAGGCACCACCAGGCACAAACATGTTTAGTGCCACATGCTTGTCCAGGCTTGCTTCGTCCTCCCCTTAAACTTCAAGTGCTTCCTTCCTCTGTCATTCTCATCCCAGCAACAGTGTGCAGGCCAGAGCCTAGATGAAAGTTACTTGCAAACCATACTGAGCTTCAAGAATCGAGACAGAATAAATCATGCTTGTCTTGTTTATCGTACTTACCTCATGAGATAGGTGGTGAGGAACGAGCGCTGATTCATGAAACTATGGATATGTTTATACTCATTATTGGCCAGTTAACTGAGCTCTTATGTCCAGAAGATACAGCTCGATGATGCATTTATCAGTAAGTTTCATGTAAACAGAGGAAAATAGAAACTTTAAAGCTGTACAAAGTTTAAACATGTCCTCTTTAGACTAATCCTAGTGGAATAAACTTTATTTTCAGTCAAATGCTATCTGGTTATAAGTTAGCTGCCTCAGAGCTTTTCACAAGCTAATCAGCAGAAAAAATGTTCACTGGGACATCAGCCCAGTCTATCATTCATCTGTGTGACTGTCTCAGCCTTACTGGCTGCATTTCTCTGTTCATGGTTCTTCTCTGTCACTCTCTCTATAGTAATAATATTGTACATTAAAATTATGTAAATAATTGGAGATAAAGTATCTGAATTTCAGGAGCGGGACCACGCCTCCAAACACGCTCTTTCCGGTTCTTATCTATATATTATCCCCCAGTTCTACAAGCTGCTCTTTCTCGTTTTCATGCCCCACCCTCCCTCCCCTTTTCAATTCTTTCATTTCTTCACTTCTTCACTTCTATTTAGTACATGGGGATCTGCCAGGCCCGGGAGCCGCCACCAGTCCCCTTCGAGGCCTTCCCCAAACCGCATCTCAATTCATGTTTAAGCCATTCACCTTTATCTACTAAAACACTGTCAAACCTAACATGAGGACGTGGGCCCAGCGAGTGAAAGACATCTTTATTTCTGTAATGGGCCGAAATAACAGGAAACAGCTCCTAAAGATATGTGAACCATTACACTTCACACGAAGCCACATTAACGTCAGCTCGGCTTTTTAACGTTTTTTTACAACATAGGGCGAGGCATACAATCTAGTTTTACTTTGTTTTATTAAATTCTACTCATAATTCTACTCTACAGAACCACTTTGTTGTATTAAAGTCTGATTTTTACAGTTTATTTTATTTGATTTCCCTTTATTTTTATGTTTTTTTCATGTTATACTTGCTTTCTGTGGGATAGGCTCCAGCTCTCCTGCAAACCTACATCGGAAAAACAGAAAAAGACGGATGGCTGGAGCAATGGGATGGGATCAGTATTTTGCATCTTACCAAAAGGCCATTTTGAGCAGGAAGGTCCTATTATTTTTTATTATTGTTGTTCTATGAGTTATTTCTTTTTTTTATGCAACACTGAGCTAAAACCTCTTAAAAGGAATCTTAAGTGCTAAAGGAAAAGTAGAAACACAATGTTTTTCGTGACTCATTGACAGACTTATTTAGAAGCTGTTAAATTTAGACTTATCTTCATTTATGCTGGAACAGAAATTAAAATGTGAAATGAACATTTACAGTAAAGAGCAGTGAGGAGGTGGAAAAATCAGTTTTGCTCTGACGTTACAGCGTGTCATGTGTAGATGTCTGATAGCAGATCAGACTTCTGTTAGGATTCATTCATTCTCAGATGGCTGCCTCTCTGCCCGTGAAACAGTTCAGATTGGGTAACAGGTTCGAGCCATATTAAAGCGCTAGTTGTGTTGACAGACGTGAGACTTCAAACACTCTGAGAGCAGCGACAGTTTCCTGAATGAAAGTAGAGAGATGAAGAGGCCGAGGTCGCCATTAAAAATCCAGCTTGTCGCTTATAGCAAAAAGGATGTCGTCTCTAGGAGACCTAAAGAGCATGTGACACGATGTAGTTAATGCTCAAAGAAAAGGGCGTGGCCCGAGTGCTGTCAGTCAAAGATAAGGCACATGCTGTAAGATTACGTCTCTTCCTAAGGCTTCCTGTATGCTCTCTGAAATAAATGATCTTCACCAGATAAGAGTCGTGTTTCCATCCACGTGATTTCAACTAAAGCAGACACTATAATTACTGCCTTTGGGTTTTATATGTCACCCAGTCTTTACTGCTCTTTCCACTGTTTTTTGTTTTTCTTTCATTGTTACTTCAAAGTTGAGGAGGCGAAACCCGAAAATCTCCTCACAGCGTATAGTTTACATTCATGCCTGTTGACTCATTTCTATCAACCCCAGAAATGAGGTGTTCAGGTGTTCCCCTGAAAAAACGAAACCAGAGTAACCCAGTCAGATGATTTTGTATTTGTCTCCAGGCAGAGAAACTTCACTCTTAGGAGTTGATAGTTGAAACAAAGTTGAACTTGTTTGTTTAGAAATGATCACATTTTCATTTACAGATCAAAATCCTCACCTTTGAGCTTCCTGTACAGCAGCACTGTCTTGCTTTTAGCCTACAAGACACGGTTAAACTGGCTGGCTCTGGGTGTTAAAATTTGTGTTCAACTGTGAGTTTGGGCTCCAATTTTTATGATAAAAGAACATAATCAGAGCAAACAGCTATGGCACCACTTTTAAAACACCCAGACTCATTCACTGTTTAATTCAGCTCAAGCCAAGACATCAGAAAGAGAGCCTCCAGTCAACGAAGTCAATCAGTCAAGGAGTTAAAAATCCTAACAAAGGTTGACGTACGGACCCCTGCCTGCACCTCTCAAAACTTGTTTCCACAAATCATTCTATATCTAACTGGTTCTACACATTTCCATTAAACAAAGACCAGGTGCCAGCACAGAAGCACAAAACTGTCCAAGTTTGCAGCCATCATTGTTAGTTGCCATGGGAGGCGTTAACCTCATTGACTGGTAGATGCCACAGATTCTGCCCACTCGAATTTAATTACCTCAAATTTTGTTCCATGACGCCGCGTAAAGAGAAAAAGGCAAATCATTAACGCCACAAAAAGAGATGTTAATGGCCTGGTGTCAAAGAGAGTGAGAGCTCCTCGACCCCTCTCTGCCAAAGAATAATCCACATACACACACAGTAACACACACAAGTAACACACAGTTCAAGAAAGAAATATATACACATGCGATTGTGATAATAACAATCTTGCTTGAAAGCAAGTTATACTCTAATGAGTATAGTCACTGACTCAAAGCATATTTCTGCACTGCTGCTGAATGGCTCAGGTTATGTGGGCCATTGTAGGGTGTGGCAGGCATGTTCAGGTTTGCTCAAGAAAAAGGAAAGGGGACAGGTTTGAAAAAAAAAAAATATATATATATATATATACACAAGGCAAAATATTCAAATAAGATTCAAAGATTCGTTCATTCTTCCTCCAGATTTTGTGATGAGCAGATGGATCCTCTTGAAGATTAGTTGTTAGCTGTGCTTGTCCTCACGAGAGCGATTTTGCAGTCAAGTGATCATACCCAACAGAGTCATTGTAATTTTCTTTTCAGCTTTCAGTTGCATTGCATTTTAAGTTAATCTGCTGTTTTAAAAAACAAACAAACAGTTAAATAAATGCACATCATATAGTGTTGGGCCGACTCCAACAGGTAACGCCGAGCGCTCCTGAGTTATGGAAAAAAACTTGTTTTATGAGATCCCAGTGCGCTTTGACTTTCAAGAACTGAATTTTAATTGGTTAATGCTTAAGACCCCGTTTACACATCTACGTTTTCCCTTAAAAACGTATACTTTCCCCTTCGTTTGCGCCTTTCGTTTACACACAAACGGAGATGTCGCCTCTGAAAATGATTCTTTCTAAAA
>VVHJ01029267.1:17878-32149 GCA_015107715.1 Tylochromis polylepis
TTTTCCCTTAAAAATGTATACTTTCCCCTTCGTTTGCACACAAACGGAGATGTCGCCTCTGAAAATGATTCTTTCTAAAAACTCCGGCAAAAGTGGAGATTTTGGAAAACACCGTTTTCGTGTGGCAGTGTGGACTGCAGAAACGGAGGCTTTCGAAAACGATAACACATTTTAGTCATGTGATGCAGTCATGTGACCAATTCAACTAGATGGCGGACGGCGTTGTACAGCAGTTGTTTTGTTTGCTCTCAGTTTTGACAGCCCTATTAAAGATTAATATCAGTTTGTACATGCTCCAGATAGCTTTTCTTCAAAGAAGACGCAATGTAAAGTAGATAAATAAATAAACGGCAGACGGAAATGACGCAGGTCGAATCGTCTTACGTTTCACGCATGCGCGGTACAGGAACGTAAGCGTTTTCAGTGTGGATGAACAACTATTCGGAAACGACTGAAAACGAGAGCGTGGACGCGGAGCGTTTTTAGACGAAAACGCCGTTTTCAAATTTATCCGGAGTAGTGTAAACGTAGTAAAGTGAATATGGGTAACCTTCCAGCTCACATCTGTCCGTGTCTCTATTTCAGCTCAGATAGTTAGTATCTTGAAGCCTCAAATGTAATGCACCCAAGGTTTTGAATGATGTGGGTAAAACTCCACCTCGGACAAGGAATAATTTGCAGATAGGTCTATGGTAAATTGACTGGTTCTTATATAGCACTTTTCTGTTCTACCTGAGCACTCAAGGTGCTTTATACAATATGCCTCACACTCCAATAGATGCATCTTGCCCAAGAACATTTGGCATACAGACAGGAGCAGCCAGGGATCAAACCACCAACCTTCCAGTTAATGGCCCCTGCTGTTTCATTGCTTTGGTTGCATTTACCACAGGTCTCTGTGATAAAGAAGATTTCGATGCCAATGATCTACTTGTTAAATGCATTTAAAAAACAAGGCCGTTAGATGCTCACAGCTTGAGAAACTCTGAAATGTACTTGTAAACATGCTGCCGTGGTGTCAGAGTTGGCAGTTTGCATCTGAACACCTGAACGAATCGAGGACATCTCACCACTCTCTCTTATATACGTATGCTGAGTTTTTTTTCTTTTCACCTCTGTGTTCATTGTCTCACTTTGGGCCTAGAAAGTACACCAGTAAAAACAGGCTGAGCATCTGCTTATAGCCGTTTTGTTTGAGGTGCATTTTCTGTCATCTTTTGCACTTCTTTTAAACCTCCTGTTGAACTGGGGTGTTTCCTTAGTGGGGGCTGAGAGCTGCGCCTCGTGCAGCTCTCTGGCCACCACATAGAGCCAAGGTACAGCTCAGTTGGGGAAACACGCTTTAAGATCGACAGCTAAAGAAACCACAAAGCTGCTTCCTGAAGTGGGGGTCTTTACTTTTTGTGGTCAGTTATTTCTCTTGAACTACAAAACACAACTACACTGGCACCTTTAGACCTCAGACACTTACAAGGAGGACTATTTCAAGCTTGAAGCCTGTTTGTATTGTTATTAAATCATTTGATGGTCTAAACTTATCCATCAGAAGTAAATGTGTTAGTCGCATGGTGGAAAAATACTAATCCAAGAGGCTCCTAACCAACCAACCAACCAACGCAAACTAATATGGATATTTTAAATCTTTCAAAATTAATTCATTAAAATGTCAATACATAAGAAATCCTTTTAAAAACTCTGATACATACAGTTGACTCGACACCTTCTCTTTTAATAATAGTTCAGAGCTGCCAACATGTTGGTCTATTTAATCCATTACATCAAAAAAAGACCCTCTTGTCTCCGTTTAAATATATGCTAATAGGGTTGAGATGCTGTTTGAGAAGTCATTGGAACTGAACGGTGTTTATTTTGCGTAAACCACACAAAGCATTAAAATCACACCTTTGGACATAATGTTGGTTACTTTGGGCGCTTATAGCTCCGATACGGCACTGGAAAATATCTTGTAGGCCAGACAAGGCCCAATACGTGTCACAATACGACTGACACTTAAGGTAGACTTGTGGCTGCTTTACAGCATGCGGACTTACTCTGAAACAACGTCATCTGAAGGCCCAAGAAAAACCGCACCATTGCCAACAGAGAACTGCACATATGAGCTAATCGTCCGATGCTAATGTAACATGTAATGCTCTGTAACAATTGCCCCATTGTTACAGCTCTGTAAGCAGCTCTGCTCTGAAGATATTTTCCAAAATAAACACACCTGGCATCTGGCCTGTATAAGGTGGACCGGTGGTGTGGCCCAAACACCCAGAAAGCCCCATAGAAAATCTTTCATCCTATCATGTTTGACTAGAGCAAGTTTGTATTATTACACATTTAATGTCGAATGAAGCTGAGAGACAGGAGTTATTCAGGAAACAGAAACCACAAGTTTTACACAGCTGCACTTCATATCATCACTGAATCTTGATTTTGCCCCTTATCCGGAAAAGAGGTCCTTCATTTCTCAGTTTAAACATACAATAAAAAGTTTCAGATGCCAAGTGGATTTTCTCAATCATAACTTATTGCTGTTTATTACTCAGTTAGGCCGAATCTGGCTGCTCTGGGCATCTAGAGCTCAGTTACGGTACTAAAAAACATTTTGTGTGCCTGATGTTGCTTAAATTTCACAACACGGTTAGGCCTTTATTAGGTAAACCTGCGGTTCCTGTACATCAGGCAGACAAAACCGTATGTAGCCCAAAAAAACTATTTCACATGCGGGCCACATTTGGCTTGGTCCAGAAAATCCCTCAAAAGTCCTTTATTTTATTATTTTTAAACAGGCCGTGCATGGGTTGAACAGCACTATTACTGGTTAGACAGCAGTCAGTCAGGAAACAGAAGCCACAAGTTTTAAAAAGCTGATTTCTCTAAATCTAAACTTCTCCTTATATCAAAAAGAAGAGCCTCATTGCTCGGTTTGAACATTTGAGGTCCTAGTTAAACCTTTCTCGGTCATGCCATCAAAACTAAATGCTGTTTAGTTCGGGTAAACTTCAAAAAGTGCATTTAAATCACGATAGCAGACAGATTTAGGCCTAATCTGCGATACTCTAATCACTTTTAGCACAGTTTGGCACTTATGTGTGCCAGATGTGGCCCAAATGTAATAAACTGGACGTTAAGCCTATATAAGGTGTTCCTGTGGTCTGTGTGTTGTCATTTAGGAGTAATACTACATGTTTAACCTAAATTAAAGCTGAAAGGCAGCAGTTCTTCAGGAAATAGAAGCCGCAAGTCTTAAACGGCAACACTTCATGCCTTTATTTTAATTCTGAAACTTAATCTTTGTCCCCTAACTTACAAAAACGACCCTCATTTCTCACTTCAGGGGCGTACTTAGTCGTTTAATAACTATGTCAGCCAAATACAAAAGCCCAATTCTCTTTAAAACATGTAAACTGAGCAGTTTTAATGCTTACTGTATGAATTTAGGACGTATTTAGTGAAGAAAATGCTTCATTTAACGAGGATGATTTTATGTGCCAAGTAATGCCTTTCGTGCCGCAAGATAGCACTTATTAAGGAAGCACTGAAGCCACAAGTGTCGAACTACACGTCTCATAGTGCTGCTGCACAAACTTCATTTTCTCATAAAAACCAAAGCGACAAATGTGATTTCTGCAAACTGAGCTATAAATGTTTCCTTCTACTTTTAGCTTTTATTCTCAACTTTATGTGATCATTGGAGGAAGGTGAAGGGAAAAGTGATTTTCATCTGTTACTATATTCTTGAAATGGCTCTAAAGTGTGAAAATGTATTGGTGCCTGTGGTGTACCAGCCTGTAAAATGGAGGAACTCTCCATTTTCAAGCCCTTTGTCTTTGTCAGAATCAAACATCTACACCGATAATTACACCCCACAGTTTGAGGAACTACTTTGTGTAGTTTTCCTCCACTGTTTCTATTCTTTTATTCTGGTCCAGGAAACACGTGATCGAACTGGTCCCTTATTTTAAATCGGCACGATCTGCCTTCATCGGATTGAGCTCGTCTTTTGATCGATATTCAGACGACTTAAACTTGTTTTTGACTGTTTAATTTGTTATTCAGTTCCCTAAACTTTGATAAAATATAAATGGTCTAATGGTCTAAATGGTATGTATTTAGTATGTACTCGTTTTAATTGCAGTTGGTTTAAACCGGATTTCCTGTGGTCTAAAGTGGTACTAAAGTTTAAAAAAAAATTTAAACAAAAATTTAAACAAAAAGCTTTTTTATCTTTGAGACCGCTATTTAGTACTGAACTTTGGTGCACACTTATCAGCTTTAAACTGATCTATTGAAGCGCTAAACAGGTCATTTCATAGTCTAGACTGGCTTTAGACCTTGAATGGTTTGAACTGGATTTCCGATAGTCTAAACTGGTACTGACGCTGAAAAATGTTGCTGGTTTAAATTCTTTTTTTCTCATTGTTGAGACTTGTATTTAACACTAAACTTTAAACTGGCCCATTAACGATCTAAACTGGTCATTTGATGGTCTAGACAGTTATCTATGGCACTAGACCTTGGATGACTTAAACTAGCATTTGATAATGAAAGGCCAGTGTTAATACTTTTAAGGCTCTCATTGAAAAGATCAATTTTAAATCACTTCTGTGTCTGACTGGTCCTCTGGGTCCCAAGAAACTCGTTCCCTAAAGTCCGCACCGAGTTTGGAAGAAATGCTTTTACTTTTTGTCCTCCAAACACCTGAAAGTCTTTACAGTGTTTCCAGAATGCAATTCTTTGGTAACTCTTACTGAAATTAAATTTATGATTACCAACATTTCTACTTCTATATCTGCCTAAATCGGCTCCATTATCTGGATCTGTTTCTGTATCGTTTTGTTTATTGCCCCCCCCCCCCCTTTTTTTTTCTTTTACTGTAGCCCTCGAAGATAGTTCAAGCTTAAATATATTAAATCAACTTAATGCCATAAATAAACTGGAGTTCTGATGATGTAAACTGGGATTTACTTGAAACGCTTTACATGAAATGGTCTCAACTGGTATGCAATGCTTTTAACTGTTGTTGGTTTAAACTGTTTCCTGTGATCAATGCTGGTACAACCAGTGAAAAATGTTTTTTGATCAAAAAGTTTCCATTTTATTTGTTTCAGTTTGCATTTAACCAGCTGAACTTTGGCACATGCTTTTCAGCTTTACGCTGGTCTGTTAATGGTCTAAACTGGCCACTTGATGGTCTAGACCGGTATCCATGGCTCCAGGCCTTAGTTTAAGATGATAGATATATTTAATTTTATAAGACTTTCAATGGAAAACTATCACTTCTGTGCCTGGCTGGCCCTCTGCGTCCCTACAGACACGGTCCCTAAAGTTCGCACTGAGTTTGGAAAAAAATGCTTTTAGTTTTTGTACTCCGGAGACCTGGAAATCTTTACCGGGCCTCCAAACATGAATTCTATGGTAACTCTTGTTCAATTTAATTTGATGATCATTTGTATATTAATTCATTTATTAGGTTTGAGTTTTACTTTAAGCCTTGAAGATATTTTGATTCCAAAATTTACTTTAAAGTTTGGGTGGTTTGAACTGGACTTTTGATGGTCTAAACTTGGCTTTAATGCTTGACACTGTAATTGCTTTAATCTGGCCTTAAAATGGGCTCAACTGGTATGTAATGCTTTCAATTATGGTTGGTTAGAAACTGATTTTTTTTATAGTGTATTCGGGTATGTAACTCTGCAAACTAGATGGGTTATTTTTTCACCGGTGTAAGAAATAAACCTATTGTTGAGTGAGATTGTACATTTGTTACATTGAGTTTTGCCTAACTTTAGTTCAGATGTGGTGCGACATGAGTTTGATTAACAAAACTTCTACCCAAAAAGTCTATGAGTAATAAAGTCAGAATTTAAACAAAGTGGAAGGAAAGCTTAATGCATTATGTGTCATTTTTAAACCTCGGCAGCATGCACAAACTGGTTAGTCGACGTCCGGATGTAGATAATGTTAGCCGATAACTTAGCTATCAGGTTCAAGTTACATAATAAACTTTTTCTTCTGAGTATAAAAAAATCATTTTAAAAAACTGAGAGGGGTCAGATATCTTATTTATATAAGCAAAGACGGGCCTTTTTTTAAGGTAATCCACACAGATTAGCTCGCGTGATAATCGGATGCATCAGCACCAGAACACTTCTGATTTATAGTGTTAGCTAGCTAACGGCACTGTGGTTTTCAAATCTAACATTGGTCATTTAATGACAAAAATGAGCCTTTAACCCTTTAAAAATGCCAGAAATCTGAATTTTGTTTGGTTGTGTCAAGACGAACAGCGATACCGAATTCAACATGGCTACCAGAATTCTCCCCTACAGGCATATTCAGCTTAATATTTTCTATTATCTATATTTTTATTATCTAGAAGACACATCTGTGCAAGCACAGTTGGTATTTTTTTACATTTTCATATCCGCTTGAAGGTTAGCACTTTGTTTGTCGATTAAGAAAACTGATTTAACACATTTTAATCGCCACTGCTCTGAAAATTCAACCATATCATACTGACAAACACTTCATGACTGACTATAATATTTTTTCTTCGTATCGGCAATATCAGCATTTCAAAAAAAAAATAAGCTAGCAGGATTTAAACCCAAGTTTAGGTCTGATTTCGTGTCATGTTTCTGTTAATCATGAACTATTTTTAAAAACCTGTCTTAACTTTTGTCTTGCTGTCAGAAGGGAAGCGATGCCTCTGCAACTCTTCTATTTCAATTCCATTTATAGGACTGCAAAGTGTGTTCGGGGTCTTACCAGCCGGGGAGACCATTGAGGCGAGGACCAGCAGGCCAGATATCCACATCTGGAGCGCCATCCCGAACCAGTATCCCCAGACGACGTTGTTTCTTCAAACTGGTTTCAGCGACGAAGTGAGGTGACTGAAGTAAACTTTGTATCTTCCTTCTCTGTTGCCTCGATGTGGAACAGGAAGTGGTGAGGAGCTGCTGTGCCAGGTGACACTCAGCGACACACTTACATCAACTTTTCTCCCACACATGAACACACTCTGTAGCACACATGGAAAAACAAATACAGCCTCTTCTTTTGCCAGCTATTCGTGCTTTTGATGTTTAGACAGTTATGTAACTGAGAGTAAATCCTTTAAAATAAATCTGAAGCACTCTTTATTTAAATCTTTTTTACATCACCCTTTTTCTTTTTACGGCTGGTTTTCAATGCTAGAGGCTGTGTAGATCGGTTTCACTTCTAGCTTGTCACTTTTGAAAGACAAGACATTTTAATGCGCTGGGTACTCGTAGGTACATTTTAGCTCAACCATGACCTTTATTTTATCTTAGTCAAGTGGTTTTAGTCCCCAACCCAAATCAAACAGCAAGTAAAAACTAAGCAACACAATCTGTGGTTTCCTGATGGTCTCTCTGCCACCACTACTTTGTGTGGACTTTTACCCAGGAACATTTAGTCAAGTACCACAACTAGTGCAATCTGCACTCACCAACTGTGCTCATAAAGATGAACACAGCATCTACACTTGACATGTATAGCCAGTGAAATGTACTTCAAAATCACTACCTCACACCCTCAAGTTCTGTCTATATTTAAAGAGATTCACTTGCAGCTGACAATTGGACTGGAGGACAGGAGGACACAACTGTCTGGTCGATAGTTGATTATAATTGAAATTCAAGGCTTGGTTTGTTTGGATAACCTTCCAATTTACTTACCCTCAGCTCATATATCAATCATCAATATCCTTTGTTCCCACTGGTAGTTGTTTCAACCCTTTGTGTCAAAGCTGAGAGAAGTTCAACTCCAGACCTGCCCACTCAATAATGCTAACAGATATTTTGCCTGGATTTCATTGATATTAGAATGTCTCTGGTGGCAGTGTTGCTGCTAGCCTTCCTTGGCATCATATCTGGTTTAAAGAATCAAAACGGTGACTGCCAAAGTGCTCAACTTGAGGTATCAGAATAAAACCTCAATAAAGCTGTGGGACTCCAGCGAACCATAGTGAGAGCCATTATCCACAAATGGCAAAAACACAGTGGTGAACCTTCCCAGGAGTGGCCGGCCGACCAAAATTATCCCAAGAGGGCATCCAAGAGGTCATAAGAGACCCCAGAACAACATCCAAATCCTGAAGGAGAATGCCCGGCCATCTGTTCGTGACCTCAAGCTGACGTGTACTTGGATTCTGCAGCAGGACAACAATCCAAAGTTGACCAGCAAGTCCACCACTGAATGGCTTAAGAAAAACAAAATGAAGACTTTGGAGTGGCCTAGTAAAAGTCCTGACCTGAATCTGATTGAGATGCTGTCGCATGACATTAAAAAGGCAGTTCATGCTCGAAAACCCTCCAGTGTGGCTGAATTGCAACATTTCTGCAAAGATGAGTGGGCCAAAACTCCTCCACAGCACCGTAAAAGGGTTTGGATCCCCCCCCCAATAATAAATACCTTAATTTAGAAACTGCATTTTGTGTTCACTTGTGTTATCTTTGTCTAATATTTAAATTTGTTTGATGATCTGAAACATTTAAGTGTGACAAACATGCAAAAAAAAATAGGAAACCAGGAAACACTTTTGAGCTGCATGTAGATATGTACGGTCTGTGGTCAGGACAGCAATGCCAAAGGACACCTCATCACTGGAGATGTCGACACTAGTGGTAGAGCCAGGTTTTTGGGCTGGATCTGTCACATTAGTAGTTGCTTTCATCGCTAGCATGTGCGACTCCACCTCTTCGGGCTGTCAGCTGTCAGTTGTCTTTCTGTTTTCTGTTGCAGGTGCATAGTGGGTGTGGTCAAGTTGTCAGTGACTTGGAACGCCTGTATTCCCAAGTATGAAAGGACATTCTGGGAGAAGAACAGCTTATTTTCGTGTCTACCCAAACAGCATTTCACCCACCATGCTAGCAAACTTGCCAACACGACTGACTCACTGACTGACATACCTCATAGTTTTTCCTTCGGTAACTTTATTTAGTTTTGTAAATGTCAAATAACAAATTTGGGGGTTTTACTTGACTGATGGTGTCACCTCAGAATTATTTGTCATGACTTCTGAACCAGTCATGACAGATCAGTACTGAAACCTTGAAGTCAGGAACTGCCCAGCTTACTTTCAAAAGAGGATGTCACAAATCAGTCAGAGAATACAGTATTGTCTGGGGCGTCAGTGCCAGTAGTTGAGCCAGATATCTTTTGTAGGGGCGACCATTAAGCGTCCATCATGTTCAGGTCAACACAGAATAGCCCCAAGGTTCTTAAAGTATGAGCTGCAGGTCAATGGTGGCTCTCAGCAACAGTTTCAACTCTGTTCTAGCCTCCATAGCTTCTGAGTTCTCCCAAACACTAACAAATACAGCTGCTCACCAGTTTGTAGGACAATTATAATCTAAATAGTGAATATAAGAGCTCTATGAGAATCTCTAGTCCTCGAACTGTTGGAAACTTCGAGCTGGATGTTTTTTAAAATATACATGTTGGTGATGGTGTTAAAACCACGAGTGACAGGTAAGTGGTAGATATGTTTTTGCTCCTTTCTAGCTCTCATGTTATCAGTGAATCTCATATTTCATCCAGTAAGACTTGAAACCAGCGACCAGAGAAAACAAACTCATCAAAGTCTCAGAGATTAAGATGCTCCGTTTTGTTTACTTGTCATTTATTGTTTAAGAATAATAAGCGATTAAATTGGGTTAGGTGGGTAAAATAATGTAAATAAACATAAAACCACAACCGTTCAAAAATGTAAAAAAGAAATAATGTAAAGAAAACGAACGAAGATGAATAAAATAAATACATGAAACAAATACATACAACTGACAATAATTTGGTCAAGTAAGTAAAATAGCAACTATATAACTTCACATTTTATACATTACCTTTGAGTTTTAGTTGTGAATGTAATGCTTTGGTCCTCCATACTTGCAACTGCCTCAACTGATACATAAAAAAAGTACTTAAAAATCCAGTGATTTTCAATTATCCAATTCAAGGTAGCACTCGGTCAGGTAACCTCCAGAAACCTCTGTGGAAAAAATATATTTGTTTACATAAATTCAGGGGTTAAAATGAGCTTAAAACAAGTGGACAGGGAGGTAAACATGCCATATTTTTAACATCTAAATCAATACAGTTCAACCTGGGAATAACCTCCCATACAAACACAATAATCAAATGTTCACGGTGTAAGTTTTAATATCAAAGAAAGTCTAAATGTGTTAAAAAAAAAACCCAAAAAGAATCAAAAAACAAAACAGATGAGCCTTTTTTTTTTTAACACAAATCTTTATTTTTCTTTCAAAAAATAAAATTTGACAGCAAACTCTTACATTTTTATGAAAATGTGGGCTGATATTCAGCTTGAAGAAGCAGCAGATCATAATGTTATTAACAAAGTGAAGTTTAAGGCAAATAATCAAATCCTTCCCTTTCAACAATGTCCAAATAAGCGACGCCCGCTACAAAGGAAAGAGCCCTGCCCCTAAGGAGCCTAGTTATTATTATTCTAAACAAGAAGCAAGACACATGTCCATATTTTTCGATGGAGGAGGATCTGGGGCTGTTTGATTCACTAATATCTAAAAAAATAAAATAAAGTTGTTTTTAGCATATAAAAAAACTACTACATCACCCAGAAGTAATAAACAGCCTGCTGCTGGCAAAGACTCAAGGGAAATGTAGTTAGTGTGATTACTGACGGCTAAAGTCTCCTGTAGTTTCATTAAAAATGAGTTTGTGTCTCATAAAGTGCCATTTGTGGATTTACAAAAAAAGAGAGGAAAAAGTAGATCACGTGCAGTTCTTTTCAAACTGCACATTTAAATCTGTGCGTTAAACAGCATCCAGGTCAAAGGTCAAATACAAAAGGAAAATTTGATGCTCAGAAAGAAGTTTGTTCTGTTTTGATGTGGCTCTGAAGTTTGCCTACAAACTTAACGTTTAATCCATTAAAATATTTGTTCATATAAAAATATTCATTTAGTCCTCCTCTGGTCTGGCATTTTTCAGCGTGACGTCGCCCTCTGCTGGTCAAACTCCACCAGCACACTTGGCTTCTTATTAATGTTTAAATCTACAAAACAACAATAGTCTTTTCACACCTGAGCGCACACACATTCACAGATTTATGTGAAATCTTTTTAAGTGAATCAACAGAAAGAGGAGATTAAAAGACGGATCAAATGTAACACTGATTTCTGATGATTGATTGTCACTGAGTGAATGTTTCAGCTGTAGCAAAGAAAAGCTTTAAATTAAAGACGATTTTTGTCTCTAGGACATTTCATCTGAATTTGTTTGTCTGTTGTCAGAAACAGAAGCTTTCAAATCTAACATTATAAATAAAGCAGGCACGATGTGAATGACGTGGATTCAGCGGTTGGCTAAATTAATTGATTCACAGCAGATTAATCGGCGTGCAGCTCCTGTACATTCTGGTCTCGGGGTCGCAGGTTCGAATCCTGAACAGAATAAAAAACACAATGAGCAGAGAAATCAACAAGGCGATGTTTTAACTTCCTGTCTGCACGTCTTTAAACGGAGGCGTGGTCTCAGCTCCAGCAGGAAGTGATGCTGGACTACAAACTGAACAGTAGGACTACAAACCGTCAGTGGTGCTTCCTGTACGGCGTCACCTGAAAATACTCGTCAGGAGTGACGGTCTTCACCCCGCCGAAGTAATCCAACACCCACACCTGAAACACACAGGAAGAGGAGGAGGAGCCTGCTGACTTCCTGCCATATGATTGGCTGAGAGCTGCACAGGTGTGCGCTCAGGAGCGTGTACTACAAGTACTACAGTAATGCTATAGCTAGTATTACAAGGTGTGTGATGCTGGAGTACCTGTAGTATCAGTGGTATTATTAGTATTGTTAATAATAGTACCATGGCAGTGTCTTTGTAGTATTATAAATTAGCTGAGTTATGTTATAGTATCAGTAATACTATTACTGTGGTATTACTGGTATTACTAGTTACTAGTACTGGGACTACTAGTGGCAGGTGGCAGTACTTCCATTATTAGTAGTATTGTGTACTACCTGTATTTGTGTGATGTTTTAGTGTTAGTAGTATTATCCAGTACTACAGTACAGCAGTACTACAGTGGTATTATGTTGCAGTACTTGCAGTACTACAGTGGTATTATGTTGCAGTACTTGTAGTACTACAGTGGTATTATGTTGCAGTATTTGTAGTAGTACCTGTGTGATGTTGAACTTGGCGAAGAACCAGTTGTGGTCGCTTGGCCAGTCGATCATCTCGGGGTGGCGCGTGAACAGCGCTTTCTTTGCAAACTCCGCCTCTGTCCCGTTCACCTGGACCACAGCAGGAGGAGGAGGTGGTCATGTGACGGGTCCGAACTGATCGTGTGTGAAAACGCAGGTGTGTGTGTGTGCGTGTGTGTACCTCCTGTACAGATCCAGACAGGATGACGTGAGCGCAGAGCGGACTCTGAGGGTCGAAGCTCTGCTGCCTGCAGTAATCAGTCTGAGCCAGAGACATGGACAGAGATGCCACAGGGCTCACCTGCATCAGGACACACAGCACAGGTAACACACACTTACAAACATGACCAAAAATATATATTTTTAATTAATCAGTTGTGTCCAATTATTATTATTTTCTTTAATTAAGTTATTTATTTATTTATTTTTAATTGAGGCATTTTCATCCTCCATATACAGACAAATAATATCTGAATGTGAGAATCACTAATCATTTTATCATTTATCAGACCCGAACTACAATTTCAATGAACCATAAAAGACAAAAACTGGAATAAAAATATTTGTTAAAACCTCTTTGAAGAAAACGGTGCGAAAGAAACTGAGGTCATTAAAATTGGAGGTACTAAAAATAAATATTTAACCCTGAGAAAATGACTTTTCAGTTCAAACAAACTTCATAACCTTCTGCAAGATAACAAAAAGCTGCTGCTCTGAGTTTTATTTTGATGACTTCCTGTAATAAAACAAACTTTAACAAAGCTGAACTTCATTTAAACCCGTTTTCTGTGTCGTTTCAGCAGATTTCACACAGACTCATTTCTTCTTCTGTGGTTTAGACTTCTGCTCTGACATGTGACTGGCAACTGCTGAGTCACTGCCAGGAAAACATGCGGAGTCATGCTCCACTTACATCACAGTTTATGTAAAATGTGGTTTTATAAGCTCAAATATTCATGTTTTTACATCTCAGCAGAACTTCACATGATATTAGAAACTTTTAAATGGATATTAAAATTTAAAAAAAATAATATTACATTAAGGAAAGAAAATTATCATTAACATTATTTTGTGCACTATTAATTATAATTTAAAAATAAATATATATTTTACTAAAATAGAAAAATAAAGAGGACACAAAAACAAGGGCAAAAAAATAAACAAATTAAAGAAAATTAAATCAGGCTATTATACCTTTTTATTTCATTTTTTTTAAATCAATAAACTTCTAAATATTTATTTTTTATTTTCAGTTTTTGTAAATGCATTTAAGAGTTTGGCAGTTTTGGTCATCTATATATCAGGAGTATTAAAACAAACATCCATAATATGTTTCCAACAATTCTGCAGTAACACTTTAATGACAGCGCTAAATACTGCAAACATCATATTTACATAAGCGTATTGTTAGTAAATACCGTGTTTACCAAGTTCCACACTTTTGTTTTGTATACAGGAAGTTACTGACAGCTGATGGCTTTTTAAAGTAGAAGATCACTAAAGTCAAATGTTGTTTAATTGAGGTTTAACCGCTCCAGAACCTGTAACCTTGAACTTTAATGGCTAAAAGCGTTCACAGTAAAATCAGAGGTTTTCTTAATGGAGTTCTGAACGAGGCGCAGTGCCCGTTAGCGCGTAACAGCAACACAGCGCAGATACAGAGAGGCTGTCGAGCCTCACTAAATTCTACAGTTTGTAAACGGACCTCTGAACGGGGAGACTCAGTTCCTGTTTTAACACTGATATCCCGGATCAGGCTCACCTCCAGGTCCTGCACGGAGATCTCCATGCGGGTCAGGTACATGTAAGGTACCCCGGAGCCCGAGCCCCTTGGCCCGTCGCTCACCGAGAAGACGTTGGAGAACGGCTGGCCCACCACCGGTTTGTGGGTAGAGATGGTGGCCATGGAGGCCCAGTCCACCTGGTGCGCAACGAAGCGCGCGACCCGGGCCACCTGGTCATGAGGCGGGATGGGGAACCAGGACGCACCACACAGGGAGGGGGAGGCCAAGAAGAGGCCGAGGAGGAGGACACACACAGCCCGCCACA
>VVHJ01029272.1:7610-21372 GCA_015107715.1 Tylochromis polylepis
TCTTGGTTTGATCTATAGGCATAATAATGAAGACAGAAGAAACAATCAGGTTACCCACAGCAGCATATTTTATTGCATCTTGACACACATAGTATGTTGTTGTATTATTGTTCTTTGTGAGTTTTCAATAGTACTGAGCAGTATTTAAAATACAGTAACATAATAGTATTTATTTACTTAATTTTTTAACTCTGCATGACTTAGTTTTAGATACAGCTGGACAGCTGGCCATCCACTGTGGAATATTGGAACATGCACATAAAAACAAGCAGTGTTGCATTAACTCAATTCCTTCAATTCTTCAACTTATCATTTTAATGGTAAGTTCATTTAATCCATCACTACAGCCATACCATCATTTCATTTTCTTCTTCAAAACATATATATGTGTGTGTGTGTGTATATATATATATATATATATATATATATATATATACACACACACACACACAACCCATATTTGGATCAGACCTGATCAAAAAAACTATTCAGAAGTACAGAGGTTTTGTCTCTCCAAAGCAGTAGCACTTGTTATGACATGATTCTTACAAATCAAATCTAGGTTGTTGCAATGTGATAAGACAGAGTACATTAATGTCACCAGAGGCTTTAATGTAGAAGTCATAACAGGACATTTGTTTAAATTTTGTTATCAACGTTTATTAATGTGGGACTGTTTAATCTCAAAACACAAGACAAAGGACAGAGTATCTCAGTACATGACATCACAGCATCACCTGGCACTTTTGGTTTGGGGCTCCATTTTGCCTCAGCAAAATTTTGGTTCATATTTATCACAGAGCAGATTTGTTAGCCGTGCATGCATGATGGGAATCTGCTGTTCTATTTCATTCCCAGTGTGTCATGTTCCTTGGATCTTTGACCCTAGGTTTTGAGTTTTTTGTGAGTTCTTGATTCCTTCTGATTTTGACCATGATTTTTGTTGAATATATTGATTTTATTATATTGATTATACTCATTACATTCGTTAACTTCCCAGTAGCCCTTGTGTGTATTTAGTTTGTCATTGGAGTCTTTGGGTTGAGTTAGTTCTTAGTTTTCTATTTGTAAAGTTGTTGCTTTAGGTTAGTTATTTGTGTTTACAAGTTTAGAAGTCTTGTTTATTTTATGATGCTCTTCATGGTTTTCTGATTATTGCTTATTGTATTCCTATTCATGTTGTTTAGTTTGTTCCTTTTGTGTTTTCATTCTCTTCCTTCTATCTTGTCTCTGTGTTGTATCTTCTCATTTTATGTTCCCCGTGTCAAGTTATCTAATTCCTGATTATTTGTATCTTACTTTTCATTTGTCAGAGTATGCCTTTGTATGCCTAGTTCATATGAAGAAATTGACAATAAAACTGACTTTGACTTTGACTTAATTGTCTTCAGCTGTGTTCCCCACCCATTTCCACTTATCTCATTATCTCTTATATATATTATCACAGCCTTCCTTTGTCCCTTGTTGTGTTATCCATGAAGCTGTACGTCTCGTAGCTCTGTGCATTCTCAGTTGCTCTGTATGTTCTGAAAAACAAAATGTACAATCCAAACAGCAGATCATGACAAAAAGTCCTCTGATGAGGTCTGGTGACTTTGGAGGACCATTTGTATAGTGAATTCAGTCACTGTCAGGTTCTAGAAATACATTTGTTAAAAGGTGCCTTTTCCTGCTGAATTCAGGCATCAGATGATGGGGAACACTGTGGTCATAAAGCGATAGACATGGTTAGAAACAATACTCAGGGAACAATATTTAGTTGGTACTAAGGGGCCTGAGCCATAACAAGAAAATACCCCCCCACCCACCACCACCATTACACCACAACCAACAACAGTCTGAACAGCCTATACAAGGCAGGATGAATCCATGCTTTCGTCTTGTTTATGGCAACTTTTTTAACCTACCATCTGAATGTTGAAACAGAAATCAAGATTCATCAAACCTGGGAAGACTTTTCAAATCTTCCATTGTCCAATTTTGGTGAGCACATGCAAATTGTAGCCTCACCCAGAGAAATGCCACTGACTGGATATTTTAGTGTAAAACCTTGAGATAGCTGTGTGGGAACAGCTGAGTAGATCTGCCCTTCTGAAATGCACAAAAACAGGTCGTCTGGAACAAAGAACTGTGCTATGTTCAAAATTACTTAAAATTGCCTTTCTTCCATATTCTGATGATCCAGCTGAACTTTAGCAGGTTGACCTGAACATATCTGCGGGCTTAAATGCTTTGGGCTGCTGCCCTGTGATTGACTGATTAGATATTTGCTCAATGAGCAGTTGAACAGGTATGGCTAAAGAAGTGGCTGGTGAGTGTACAGTTCTGTGAAAAATGTTTTTGTCCCTTTCCTAATTTCTTAGTTCTTTAAGTATTTGTCATATTCACATATTTCAGATCATCAAATAAATTTTAATATTCAACAAAGACTATCTGAATAAATGCAAAATTCTGTTTTTAAATGCCGATTTCATTTATCAAGGGAAAAAGCCATCTAAAGCTACACGGCCCTGTATGAAAATGTATCTCCCCGCCCAACCCTAATAACTGGTTGTGCCACACACACGCAGCAAAAGCTGCAATTAAGCATTTGTGATAACTGCCAGTGAGTCGTTCACATTGCTGTGGAGGAATTATGACCCACTCTTCTTTTCAGAATTGTTTGAATTCACCATTCCAAACAGTTTTCAAGCATGCGCGGCCTTATCAAGGTCTTTATTATTATTATTTTTTTGAGTCATTAAGAGGTGGACCGTGTGTTTCAGATCATTGTCCTGCTGCGTTACTTTTATGCCAGAGGTAATGGGAAACTTATTTTCCAAAAAGTTCAACTTTTCTCTTGTTAAGGCACAGAATGTTTTCTTAAAAGTCTTGTGGATCATCAAGATGTTTTTTTGGTGACTGTTAAAGGAGCCTTTGTGTTCCTTTGGCTAGAAACTCTTCCATGGATGCCATTTTTGCCCAGTCTCTTTCTTACCGTTGAACTATGAAAACAGATCCATTCAGCGAGGTGAATGAGGCCTGCAGTTCTTTAGATGTTGTTCTGGGTACTTTTGTGACCGCATGCATGAGGCATCGATGCGCTCTTTGAATCATTTTGGTAGGACAGCCTGGGTGGAAGGCCTGGGAAAGTTCACCACAATTACTAAATCATCATTTAAAGCAGCATAGTGTATTTACTGAGGTTACTTTTGGCTGAAATTAAAATTTTACTTTCCATTTTTCATGGCAGTGTATATTTTTGATATGGAGAATACATTTAAAGTGTGTTAGTATCAAGTAAGTTGTTTGTGTAGGTTCTCAGTCATCCAGCTCATGGTAATCAAAGGAACTTGGCAAGGAAGTCCAGTCACCGTCTTTCCAAGCTCCTTTAACTTTCAGTTAAGTTAGTTCTTAAAGACAAGTTTTGTGGTGTTCTTAGGTTAATAATACTGGTGAGGTCCTCATTGTTTGGTATGTCTACAATATGCATACATTAATATAAGTAACATTTCCAGTGCTTGGAATGGATAGTAATATATGTTCCTATAGAAAAAGCTATGTTTATAGTTGTTCCATACTACTTAAAAGTTTCTATCCTCCACAAACTTCATTACAGGATTAGTTTACTTCATTTCATAATGAAATGCATCTTTCTCATTTGACTTTCTAATGTTGTTTATCCCTTGTTTTTTCATTTCCTGTTTTTTTTTTTTTATCCCGTCAGCAATAGGGAAGCGTGAACCAAGTGTTGAAAAATCATTTAATTTGGCTTGGATAGGGATAAACAACTTTATCATACTCTCCAGCCACAGATCTGATACGCATGCATGGCTGGAGGATCCTAAATCCTTCCCTTTTTGTGGGTTACTTAGTCAACTTTCATAATAATCCATGTAAAGAATATCCAGTATACTGCAAGATAGCATCAAACTGGCCAACTCTTATTCACCACAGAGAAATGTCAATAAATCTGCTCTCTTTGTACTTTTACTCATTAACCTCTTGGGATTATTAATGAAACAATAAAGAATAGTAAATCAAATTAATGCTTTTTTTTGTTGTTGTTCTGGGAAGAACATTCACTTCAGACCTCACTTAGCTACATGGGCTAAGCCTATATATGTTGAATTAAAGTAAAAAAAAAAAAAAAAATCAGAATACATGTCAAGTGTATTCTTGTCAATAAGCAGTTCAGGTTTCATTCAGGCCCTTCATATTTTACTCCATCTCTCTCGCTGCCAGTACTAAATCAGTGCTCTTAATTTGATTGGTTCCCCCAGTACCCCAGTGTGGAGCCAGCCAAATGCTGAGATTATGCAAGTGAGGGGAGGATCTGTGCACACAGCTGTGCAATTTGGTCAGCCATGCTGCTTACTTGCTGTAAACTGTTAGTTGACTTAATACTGACAGATGTTGCATTATAACATAAAATCACAATAAAACTTAGTAACAGTGAAGCCCAGCAACCATGTCTCTTTAGGGGCCATGTGAGGACACTGTGGGCAGATCCACGTGGCCTACATTAGGTTGCCCACACCTGCCACACATGTACCCTTTACCGACACCAGTTTGGAGTTTGGACCAGAATGTTGCTCAAAAAAAGAGAGGAAAAAAGAAGCTATTTTTAGCTATTGGCTGATTCACAACAGGTTACCACATAATTGATTTGTGAGATTTTTGCACAAGATGCCCTTTGTGATACAACCCTTAAATGATTTGTGTTTCTTGCAAAGTTCAAACCCTTTTCTGGGGGCAAGCCCACTATGGTTTGGCTTAGTTCCTTGTCGCACTGCTTATTTACTGTTTGTTAGTCCGTGCGTTCCCGACTGTGGGTCCACAAGGGCATATTTGCTGGGAGCATCCTCTTCAATGGACGCTACAAGCAAGAATTTTAATGATCAATTAATGTTTTTATCATATTTTTGGAACTATGCGGTCTGCTCTGAATGTTTCAAGACACAAGAGAATGTCTTGGCAACAATTCACCACTGATTTTTTTTTCTCTGTGTTGTTCAAGCCGAGTAAATTCATTATAATTGAAATGTAAACTAAACTAAAATTTGTATTCCCTTGTATTAATATTATTCTTTAATTATATTAATATAGCGGGTGGAGATTCAGTTTGCTTTGTACAAAAAATTGCTGGTAGAAATGCCCTCCAAAGAGCTACTTTTTACATTCGCACTTTGTACTGCAATAAATGAATAATTGCTTTCTGCAGTTGTACATTGCCACAGTGCTTTCACATTTTTGTATCACATGCAAGTCTCTGAAAAACTGTTTGCCTGCTTTTTCCCCCAAACAGATAATCAGGAAATTAGTCAGGAAAGTAATAAATAATTGGACGATACTGACATTGGTAGCAATAAAATCTCTGGCCTTTTGCAAGTGCCACAACGTTTCGGAAATATAATAATAATGAAGTAGATGTGGCTTTGAACTACAGGAGTGCGTGTGCGTGGTGTGATTTAGAAACAAGCACATCACATTTTCAAATTTTAAAAGCTGGAACCAGTGATGTACTTTGAATATTTGCTTGAAAAATTGCTTAAATGATGAATCACCTGGCAAATTTATTCTCTACTTATTTTCTGCACATCACTGAAAACAGAATTTAAACTAAAGGTTGACTTTAAAGCCGTGCTATGTTTAATTCGACCGTGTCATCAGTTCACATATGTAAAAAGAGATGAATTGATTTCTAAAACTGATGTTTTATGTTAATGTTTCTTCACTCCTCCAGCAATGAAGCAAACTATTCCCCTCTCTCAAGAATGTGATGGGCCACATCCTTGCATCCATCAACATAAGTGGAGCCTGAGTGGCCTCAGGAGCAACCATGGTTGAGTTAAGGTCTATCATTCCTTGTGACAGCCATTTACCTCCACACTGCACCGACTCTGTCTCTGATCAATGAGCAAGACATTGTTGGATAGCCTATAGGAGGGAGGGGCTGTCAGAAAGGGATGTCAGAAATACAGAGAGATTGGGGGACTGAGAGAACGAGAGCGAAACTGCTGGATATCTACTTTGTTTTGAGTTTTCGGTGGCCCCAGGATAATGGTGCTGCTAAAGCTAAATTAAAGCACAACTGAATTCAAAGTGAGATATCGCAGTGTGAAGAGATTTGTCAGCTTTGGAAAAATTTCCCTTTTAAATGAGGAAATGTAAGCTCAGTTTTGCTAACAGTTCTGCAGTAAGTGTACGCATTGTAACAATGGCTATGGGGAAAAGAGGCAGCATAATGAAATGTGAAAATAAGAGTCGGAGATAAAGGGCTCTCACTCTGTTAGTACCACTGGCAATATCACTGTTTGGGAATGGAGGATTCCGGAGGGTTTGCAGCTGAAAAGCTGCTCCTGGTGGTAACCTGGCTATAGATCATTCTGCAGGGCCCTGAAGGCCTGGGAACACATAGCGTCCCCAGGCTTTGTAAGTCATGACCTCTTTTCTTTTCTTTTTTTTCGTTATGATTTCTTCTTTGTTTTGCTGTGGTCCAAATAGTTTCACTGGGGCTGTTATCAGGAACCAAAGGGTGAGGCTAAATAAACAGTCGTGGCAAATTGTGTGTTTTGACTCTTTTTTTGTTTACTCTTCACTGACTTTCTCTATGTACAGCTATGTGTATTGTGAATTATGCCTATGATCCACTAGATCGAGTGGTAGGGTAAGGAATGACTATGATTAAGATAAATGAGTTGAATATGGCTCGGTCCATTAACGTTTCTGTTTTTATGCCACATAAGCAGTATTAAATTAACTGACAGATACCTGTCAACATTCATTTATCATACCTGACAGTTTCTCTATTACAAAGCTGTGCTTTGAGCAAAATATTTAGTATATCCTTGACACACTAGAGTAAGTAGAGAACATGTTAATATAATCTTACATAATATTACTGTAAGCCCAGGTCATTTGATTTCATGTAGAGAGAATTAGCAACAAAAACATGTGTAGAGTGCTGCCATTAGGATTGTTGTGGATTATACTCAGGATAAGTCAGGATAGTTGTACTATAATGTGGTTAAGAAATATAAGTACTCTTATTCCTGTGGGGATATGATAGCTTATATGGTGTTTACACAGGCTCCATCTCGCAGGAATTTCACACCAAAGTTGAACTTTGATGCTGCACATAGGAAGGGGCCATTATTTCCAATGGAGTGAGCAGCATGAGCTGTGATTGTGGGGAACTTTGGAGACTTCTGATTTTCTCCCTGGTTGTGTGACTAAATTCATTTCATTTAAAGTTGACCTTCATAATCCATCCAGTGGGGTTTGGTTCTCAGTGGAAGCAAGGCTGCTGCAAATAAAAAAGGAAATACTTGTACACAGAGCTGGGTATTTAAATTGAAATTTACGTTGAATTTTGATATTCTCTTAGATAACAGAATTGCAATTAGTTGGGTTAGGTTAACTGGTGATTCTGAATTGCCCATACATGTAGGTATGAATGTTAGTGTGAATGGTTGTCTGTCTCTCTGTCTGATCTGTCCAGGGTGCACCCCGCCTCTCGCCCTGTGGTAGCTGGGATAGGCTCCAAGCCCCCCGCGACCCTTATAAGGATAAGTGGAAAAGAATGGATGGATGCATGCATTTATGCACTCATTTTGTGTTGTGTTATAAATCCTGAGCACCTTTTTCCTTTATAGCACTGTACTTTTGCCTCTCCATAAAAACCAAAACATCCAAATGTTGGATTACTCAAGTACCAGTGTTGAACATGAGCTCACAAGACAGGCTAGTGCTACCCTACTGATGATGTTTTATTGCAGTAGTAATGCTGCTGACTATGAGAGGAGCTAAAGAGTCAGACATTTGATGCAAAAAAATCAGGTCTAGATGTGCCAGCACTGTAGTTAATCATGGATATTTGGCTTGGGCCATTAAGACAAGGCTAGACTAAATCTAGATGATCTAACATTGTATGTATGCATGTATGTGGAGAAAATGGCTCCAACTTTCTGACTACCTGGTTATTGTTTTTAAATAGTTTCTAAATATATTTTTCATTTAAATAATATTCAGAATTCAAAGGTTCAGTAAATCGCCAAACTAAACAGTAATAGAAACCCAGAAAAATAATATTCTGATCAAATAGAGTCAAGTGTAGTCCTTAGGAGTTACTGCTTTTTACTGCTCTTTGATGCACTAATAAGCTGCTTTTGTGACTTTAATGTGAAATCTGTCACCTGCCTTTAAAAAAAAAAGTGACTATTGTAATATTGGTGTGCACTTAATATCTGTTTAGTAAAAAAAAAAAGCTTTTGTAACATGAGAGCTTCTTTGGGGCTTCAGATTTTACATAAGCCTGGAAAGCAGACGACAATTTGTTGACTTACAGTCATAGAATTAGAAAATACATCCCGTATAATTTCAGTTTAGTTGCTTCTATGACATTAAACTACAATATTTGCACAATTTCTGTATAATTCAAAGTCAGCAGACACACAGAGAACGTAAAGTTCAATACAAAGGGGTGGATGACAAGCTATGATTTTGACTCCATTCTAAAACACCCTGTTTACAGCAGATTTCTGATTTTAACCCAACATGTTGATTACAGCTGTCATAACATCACAATATTCCACAACATGTTATTGAGGCCAAAAAAGCTATACTTAATGATATCATTGTGAATATTTATATAGAAATAGGGAAGCAGGAACAATAGCATCAAATTACTTTAAATGTTGTTTACTGTGTGTGTGTGTTTTTTTTTTAATTATTATTTTTTATTTTTGGTTTGTTTAATTCTTCCGGGAAAAAAGGTCCTGATTTTTCTGAATAGATGCACTTTCAGAAACTCAGCAGGAGCGCACCAATCATAGCAAAATTACCCTACACTTAAAAACATGAGAGTCAACACTTCAAGCATCACACTAAAGTATCAAAAAACTTCCCACATACATTCACTGAAATTTAATGTAACAGAACAATACAAAAGACTTGCTCTCTCAATGTGTTCACCCGTTTTAGCTGGTGTTTTTGACTGACTCGATCAGAGTGCACCTAATTTTCATCATTTAGCTATTTTTATTACATATAACTAGTCATAGATGTAGTTAATTCTAATGGCTATTGCCAACTGCTTATTCAGCGTAGCTGCATGTCTCTCTTGTATCAGCTCTTGAGATTGGCATTGGTTTCTCTGGCCACTCACTGATAGTGAACAAAATGTCCCTAGAGAGCCAAAGCTCACACTGCTCACTTCCTATAATGGGAGTGTGTTGATATGTGCTCAGGCTTTCTTGCTGAAATTTTACCTGGTGTGGGGTCAGAATAAAGGTGTTGTTTTTCTGTTAATTTGTTTAACTTTGAAGAGAGTGTTACAGAGTGACTCACTGAACTTTCTTTTCTGCACCAAGTAACTCTCACCTCAACTCTCGGTTTCACCCTCCAGGCGAAGGGTAATTATTTGAAGCCGTATGCGAGCAATATCTTAGAACTCAAAAGACTTAAGAAGACAGCATAGCTGTCTTAAATTTGGTTTTGAGGATTTATTTTAATGATGCATTTTATCCATTTGGAAGAAGCTTTGATAAATGGAGTCTGAAGGCTTTTGGATCTCTTTAATGACAGTCGTCAGCTTTTTTGTTTTTTTGGTAGACTTCCTGACAAGGAGCTTAATTGAGTCCCAGAGCAGCTCTTCTGAGATTGTTAAATCTTGATTTCAGAGTGACCATGACAGAAACATTAGTGTGACATATGTGCAAAGAGTTCATTAGAGTCCTCATTTACATGAGCCTTTATGCTAAAATAGGTGAAAGAATATGTTGCTTTTGGTTGAGGCAGTAAGACATATTCATGGCTTGTTTGGCACGAATGGGGTTTGTAATTTTCACTACGCCCCACTTGTATTTGAGCACCTCATGCAAGGCTGATGTACTGTTGTTACAAAAGCAGTTGTTTGGAAAACTGTTTTTTTTCCTTTCTTTTTTCAGCTTGAAAGGAAATACGAGAAATGTTTCTGTTTCACTAAGAGACACACTTTTACATCAGAATTTGGTGCATAATGGTGCTTTTCCCCAATTACTACCACTGCAGTGGAAAGCTGCACTGTTGAGTGCTGTCAACATCCGTGTTTGAAGCATTCACACTGATGGCAACTTTGTTGAAGCTTGCTCTTTCCTGGCTGATTGTGGGTGGTGTCAGAGGCTCTGATTGCATCTCTTTCGTGGTCTCATGTAGCTACAAAGTTTTTAACAAATACTCTCTCGTAGCTTTTCCTTTTTTAAAAAAAAAGAAGAAAAAAAAAAGAAAAACAACAACTTTCTTTAGCACATTGCAACAGCTTACAGTGTCGCTAATTAAAATGGATTACGAAACTAAAATGTCCAGTTATTAATGGAAGTAATTTGGCAACCATTCCCCACCTATTGTTTTAACACCTGTATTCTTTCAGTCTTTTGAAATCCAAATAACAGGGTAGCAGAAAGCTTTGATAGGCTATAATCAAGTTTTAAAAAATAGCCACAGAAGCGAGGCGCACACATCGACTGATTGCTGATTGTAAAAAGGCAATGTATGGACAACTTCTCTGTGCCAACAGTTAAGCCAAGTGCCTGAGCTAAAGGCAGGCTAAATGAGACAAAGACAATAATTGTCAGTATTTAGTTCATTATAAGGCGTATAATTATAATGCAATATAATAGAGCTTTTCTATTTTGCATGCAAGTAGTTGAGCAGATGAAAGGCTCTTTTACTTTCAGCAACATAGCTTGTCATTTGAAGCAGCTGTTGGGGGGGAAAAAGGCTTTAAACTTCACATATTGTTATGGTCTCCACGAGGAAAGTAAATGCAATGCAGTGACAGTACAATAAATGATGACTATACAATTAGCTGCAGCAATTTTCTGGTGTGAAATGTAATTTTACAATCCTTTGGAGAATGAACAAATAGGACAGTACCTTTTATTTGCAAAAGCTGGCTCACCAGAAATGTGATATATGTGATATAGATGATGCAAGAACATATGAGTTGTCTAACGAAGCGATTAAATAAGCACATATGATGAAAGCAGTAATGAACTGTGAAATGTCCAGATGAATAGCCCAGAGGGGCCTCAAAGGCAACAACAGTAGTTGCTTTCCCAGCTCATTATTCTTTTTATAATTTGAGGCAACACCATGATGGAGTCTTACATTTTTTAAAAACCATTTTCATTTCTTTTCCTTTTATATTAGTCTGCACTTGTTGTGTAATAAAAGGTGTTTATGATATTTGTGTTATTTTCTTACATCATAGTGACAAAGCCAGCATAGGAACCCGATTTAACTATTTTCAATTATTCTAAATAGGACATAATTTTAAAAGCCATAAATAAGCCATGGAAAAGCAGATTTGGAGGTTGTTTGAAGGTCACCTGTTTAAAAAGCCAGCTTATAAATCTGCATACTTTTTTTTTTGAATGCCCTTAAAATCTTTAAGTAGCCACTAGTGACACTTCTGTGTCAAGTGAAAATGATATTGGTTGGATGGCACTTACTATTGTTCCAAAAAAGGCAAAACAAAACAAAAATAACCCCCTCTTTCCAAGCAGAAATCATCCAGCATGAACATCTTACACTAATTAAGTAAAACAAATTAAACATTTCCTCTGGGGATCAATCCTCTAAAAATTTGAAGTAGATTGGTATTTTCTTCTTGCTCATGTTTTACTTATTAAAATCACATACCATTTCCCCACCGTACTTTATTGCCATAGTCCACATGCATGATTAGGTATTACAGTGACAACACACTTGAAGAAGATTAGACAATCTTCCATCTACAATCCCAATTCCAGAAAGAATGGGATGATGTGTAAAATGTAAATAAAAACAGAATTCAATGACTTGCAAAGCACTTAAACCCATATTCATGGCAGCAATAGGCCTAAAAAATGTTGGGGTAGGTCATGTTTACCACTGTGCATGCACTCTTCTTTTAACAACAGTTTGTAAGTGTCTGAGAACTGAAGAGACTGGTTGTTTTTGCCATATATATGATTCTAGCTGCTCATCAATCCTGGGTCCTCTTTGTTCTAGTTTTCATTTCATGATGATTATTCTGATAGTTTCTACTAGGAAGTCATGCTTTTTGAATATATTGTCATACTTACTTTTCTCTCCTCCAAACCTGGTATGCAGAGCAACCATTCTCCACCCATTTGGGGTGTAGTCCTGAAGGCTCTTGCTCTGCAGCCTGACCACCTGTATGTCAACATCAACACTAAAAGGACCAGCTTTAGCACCCAGTCTCCACTAGGTAGTCTGACTCCTAAGTGTGGTAATCAGGATAAACCTTAACTTCTTGTAAACCCCTAGTTTTTTGTGCTAACATCTTTTTCCCTGTCCTCAGTGTTCTCCTCAATGGCCAAAGAGCAATTTCTCACCTCGTTTAAAAACCTCTTTCTGCAAGCTGGCCCTTTCCTTCAAAGCCACCTCTGGATTATCCACCACCTGTTCCTCATCTGCCTACTCACCCTCAAACAGTAACCATCTTCCTAGAATGAAACCACTCTCACTCCGCCGGAAAGCCTCTCCCTCTTTACCTAGACCTGGAAAGAACAGCTGTCAAACCTCACAGCTATTATCTTGCTCCTTGTGTGAAAATAAAGACTGTAAAACCTTTAGTCCTTGTTGCTTCTGCTCTCGGGTCCTCTTTTAATAATTGGCCTCATAGCCATGATATAGATTCAGTTTGCGCTTTTTAGTCTTGCTGAAATTTGGAAGGCTTCCTGTGGAAAAAAAAAAAAATGATCTGGATGGGAACATCTGTTTCTCTGGAGCCTTTCCAGTTGTGCAAGCTGTTAATTCCATAGGCACCAATGCACACCCATACCACCAGAGATGCAGGATTTTGAACGCTGATAACAAACCAGATGGTCTCTCCTCTTGCGTTCAGAGTATGCTGCGTCCATGTTTTCAAAGAACAGTTTACAACTTAGTGTCTTTTGACCAAATAACAGGTTTCCATTTAGCTTCATTCCATTTTAAATGAGCTTGGGGCCAACATTGTATAGGCGATGAGATATTTAAACTCTTTGCAAGTTTATTTTAAGGAGCATCATTCTAAAATTGTTTCATTTTGTTTCATAACATTTTTTTTTTCTTTTTGTTTTTTGCAGATTAGTGATCCTCTGCCCACCTTTACTTGTGAGAAACTCTGCCTCTCTAAGGTAGTCTTTTATAGCCAATCCTGTTATTGATCTGCTACCAATTTAACCTAATTAACGTGAAAAATGTTTCTCTAGCTGTTTCTTTTTAGTACCACTTACTTTTCCAGCCTTTTGTTTGATGTTTAAACATTTGAATGCTTTCTATCTTTTGTTACAGATAAAAAAAAAAAGTGTTTGTGAGACAGATCATTCTGTGTTTATTTAAAACTTGCACAATATCCCAACCAGTGATGCCAGTAACGCGTACTTAGTATCGCGTTCCTCTGAATATGACCACTTTTTCAGTAACGACTAATCTAACGCGTTACTATTTCCATAACAGTCGTCAGATTAAAGTTACTTGTCCAAACCACCAAGCGACAGGTCACGTTTCCTCCTCACAAGCAGCCAGCGACGTAAAAAAGTGTAAACAACAATGGAGGGAGAGAGATGTTCGTTCTTTAGCTGGAAATATAGTCACTATTTTGAGTTTCTGTCAACTAAAGATTTCAATATTAAGGTTCGTTGTACACTCTGTGTTGGCGAAAAAGTGTTATCTACCTTCAAAAACACTACTTCAAACTTAAAGAAACATTTGGAGTCGCAGCACGGCACAGTCAAACTCACAGAGAGAG
>VVHJ01029278.1:0-32105 GCA_015107715.1 Tylochromis polylepis
TGCTTAATGAGACCCAGGTGTCTCCCTCTCCGAGGGCGTGGGCCAAGGGCGTGAACCCACAATGAGTTCCGCCCAGGCGAGAGAGGAAGAGGGAGAGAGAGAGCCAAAGAGAGAGAGAGAAGCTGATCAGAGACCAGCTGAACCTCCTGGCCGTGACAGAGTCAGGATGTTAATGAACAAAAACCCTCCAATGTGGCTGAATTAAAACATTTCCAAAGAAGAGTTGGCCAATAATTCCTCCACAGCAATGTCAAAGACTCATTGCCAGCTATCACAAACACTTTCTATTACAAACAAATTCTATTCATTTTTAATTTAGATCTTTCAGTCTGTTCCGGCAACCCAAGTGTGGCTTTTAAGAGCTTGAGTTCTACACAACATCCAAATTTATATAGCTCATAATCATGTCACGTTACCATTCAAGTGACAAAAATAAACTGCAGTCTGTCATATTGAGTTCACCCAGACTGAGTTTACATATCTGAAATTTTACCGGCTGCTGGATCTTACCACATGACAAGCTAAGAGTAAACACATGTAAACATGGATTAACACTTTAATACAGCGACTATATTCATATATATTAAGCACTTGAGTTGCATAAAATACTTTCCAGGTACAATGCATTGTTAGCGTTACATTTATAGTTATTCAAATTTTGAGCATCTTTGTCTTTTTTTTCATGTGTGTGTGCTTGAATGCGAGTACAGTCTCTGTACTATATTGAAATAATATTCTCAGGTTTTGTATGTTTATTTTTACAAATATTTACCATACTCTACTTTTGAACATTAAGTTATATCATAATCAGAATATATTTTAAATAGAAAAAAGAAATGCTGTTAAAAATTTCTGGTGATGTTGGATGAGTTTAAAGAATAATATTTATTACAAAAAAAGCTGAGACAGGTCAACCAGACAATCAGATTGTGCCACTGAGATTTATATAGTCATCAAGTGTGAGTACTACTGCTACTACTACTGGTTGTCTTTAAGGATACACTATTTAATTTGCATGAAACTGCAAGCTGCTTTGCAACCCGCCTATACCTCAGCACTTTCTTGTTAAGCTTTCTCTGACGTTGTAATGACTTGATGTCTTGATGCATGCTCAATCATCCAGGTAAGTAAATCCCAAAAGGTTGATCCTGTTCATCTGGACGTAACGTTTTCAGTGGGAGAAACATTTCATCACTTATCTCAACTCTTTATTTTCATCAATCAACAAAATGCATTGAATGAACAAAAGAGAAATCTAAATCAAATCAATATTTGGACTGACCACCCTTTGCCTTCAAAACAGCATCAGTTCTTCTAGGTACACTTGCAGACAGTTTTTGAAGGAACTCGGCTGGTAGGTTGTTCCAAACATCTTGGAGAACTAACCACAGATCTTCTGTGGATGTAGGCTTCCTCACATTCTTCTGTCTCTTCATGTAATCCCAGACACACTCGATGATGTTGAGATCAGGGCTCTGTGGGGGCCACACCATCACTTCCAGTACTTCTTGTTCTTCTTTACGCTGAAGATAGTTCTTAATGACTCTGGCTGTGTGTTTGGGGTCGTTGTCCCACTGCAGAATACATTTAGGGCCAATAAACAATCATTTATATTTCTGAAAGCATTCTTTGTTTACATCATTTTTTCACACCTGCCTAAAACATTTGCACAGTACTGTATTATTATGTATGTAGGCTGGATTATTATTAAGGCATATTATTATATCTAGCACCAAAAATAAAATGGAGCAGATGTTATCACCAATCATATTTTGTTAATAATGGTCCTAACTGGTATATTCTACAGGTAAAGCAACAAGAACTATCCCAAAGTTTTATTTTAGTTATCCAGCTTTAAAGGTGTATTTAAAATGTGATGAATTTGGTGCATGTCATGTCTTTATTAGAAGGAACTTAGAAATGCATTTCTTGATTAAATGAGCCATACAAATAAAGTTTATTGTTATTCCTATTAAAATATTTTCTGTTATACATCAGTTTGCAATGAGAATGTAACTCAGTTTAACTTATAATGCTAATTGCAACATGGCTTCCAGATTACACCACAAATCAAGCTTTCTCAGAAAACATGAAAATCTTCCTAAAAATGTTAGATGTGAAGTAAATGGGGAAAACATCTGAAGGTTAATAGGTTGACACAGTAATGTTTAGTGGTTTTCCTGAGATAAAATTTATCCTGAGTTTCTCATAATAAGAGATGCAGTTCACAGCAAATATTCCCCCGTGGACTCATAAACCATACTTGTGTGTTTTATGTATTTTTTTAAAAACAAACAAAAAAACCCAACACCAACAAAAAAATATGTAAAATACAAGCACACATGACAACAGTATTGAAACTGTGCTCCCTTTTATACTTAGATTTTTTAAAATTTGTATTTACATAATTTATTTAGTTATTTATTAAAATACAGAGTAAATACAAAGCAGACAGTATTATATTTGGCCTTAACTGTTACCACTTGAACAAAATAACCCTTGTTTAATCGAACTATCCAGTCACTCAGATTGTGTACTGGATACTTTCTGAATACTAGATATCAATGTTATATACAAGAAAACTGCAATGTAATGCTTTTGAGATTACATCTCAAGTGAGCTGATGCTGAGTGGCTATGAATAAAACATCTATAATTTCTTTTCATGTATTACTCCAGCAGAAATCTAAATTTTCTCCTACCATAAACTTTGCAAAATTTTAAAAGTATGCTTATATTTGTCTTATCTGTGACAGTAAGATTATAGAAATTTGTTTTTCTTTTTCCTTTTTCTAATCTTTTTTGTTTATTTTACCTTAAGCCTTTTTGGAAATGTAAGGACTGCTAAAAAAAATGTAGGCATATTTCTCACTATGTGTGTGCACAGAGATCCAGACATGTAAGTAGATAAATACCTAACAAAAAGTCTTTCCTTGCTCTTATGAAATGCATTTCTGAGGTTACTTTTTCCATTTGCTGTTGCTTTTTGAAAAACTACGCATTTCTAAATTTTTGGAGAATGATTCTCTTTAACCTAGCTGGGCCTTCCACTCTATATATGAAATTAATTAAGACTAATCAGAAGCAAGAGGCTATACTACTAAGTAATTATGTGTAATCAAAGCTGAATTCACTCTGTGTGTAAAAGGACTTTGCAGAATTATGCAATTCACCACATATACATATACAGCATGGTTACTGACCCAGTTAGAATATAACCTCTTTTTTGTAAGATGGAAATTAAAGGCATAAAGGACAATGGAAAATAGGACAATAAAAAAAATCATTAGCTATAACCACAAACTGATGCCAGTGAGAGTGCCATTATTTCTGTTGGCATTTGTTGCATAAATTAAAATGTTGACTTATATTATGATGGATTAAAAAGTTAAGGGATCATTCAGGTTTTTATAATTCATTAAGATGAAAATTGCACAGCATCCACAGACTCTAAAAATATAATAATTCAAAAGCTCCAGTCAACAGGCTCACTGCAGCCAGGCCAGGTGGTCAGGGAGTTACCAAACTGTGGCAACCATTAATGTTTGTCCAAAAATGGTAATACATCCACTCTGGTGGTGAAACATACCAGCAGAATATTTCATATAATAATTGTATTTGTAGACAGATTTTTTTGTATCTACTCAAGTAGATATGGATTCCATCTATTAATCATGGCAACGAGCAAAATGACAACAGTTATGCCAAAACATCAGAAAAATATGCTGACAAAATAAGAATAGCAACAACTGGAAAATTTATATTCAGCAGGTAGATGTGGAGCAGAAGAATTTGGGTCAAACCAAATTTTTCATTCTCTCCTCTTTGTAATATGTTATTCCTAAAACTAATCTGGAGATGCAGACACAAACACAAGATGTGCACACATCTATAAAGTTCCAGTGCCTCTTACCCATCCGCCTGTCCTCAAACTGTCACAACTAGTAAATTGTTTTAATGGCTTTGTCACAGCCAGAGTTAAGAGTGCATGAATAATGGTTTGTACACTGTGGGATTTATATGCTTATACAAAAGGAAAATATTGCCTAAGACTACAACATGGCACGGAGGAGGCGGCAGGTTGTAGATTTAGCTTACCGAAAATGTAAGCCGAGATTGCATTTATGTAGAACCTTCCTACGTAATTACTTCTGGTTTAAAGATATTAACTATCTTGAGAGAAATCAATTTTTCAGTTGTAATTTATGGCTCCCTATTTTAAAGTTGGCATGCCATTTAACAGAACAAGACAAAAAACAACGCGTGAGCCGTGCCTCAGGGATTTTTCAGACTTGGCAAGCACAAAGTTTTGTACTTGACTACAAAACTAACCTCTGAAGCCAGATCAGAACTAATAAACTAAATCTCTAAGAGGCAGTTAAGATGTCTTCAACTTTGATTTTTCTCAGTGTTTACAGGCTGGAACCTCAAAGTTTCCACATCACACTGGTTGCAGTTTTTTTTTTTAAAACTTTTGTGATATTACTGAATCCTAGTCCCCTAAAGCTTTTTAAAGAAAAGTTGCCATTTGTGAATTAGGGTTCTAAAAATATCAAGTTAAATATTAATCCTTCAACAAATTATTAATTTGGAATTCATAAGTAAGTAATGGCTTTCTAAAATCTAGTTTTAAAATGCAGTTTAAAAGACAAATCCATAACTGGATTCATACTTTTATCAAGAATACATTTTTAGTTTGGCATGTAAAAGATAGTTTGTCTATATATATTTCATTGCCATTTTACCTACTGGAGCTGTTTTTCCTATTAGCAATTTGATTTGGTTTGTCATTAGTATCCACTTATGACACTTTGGGCCCTGTTCTAGTGAAAAAAAAAAAATTAGCCATGGATGTAAGGAACTGATTATTTAGAGACTCATAAATGTACTGAGGGTTTGAGAAACTTTGATTGCAACACTCACACTGGTTAACTGTGCAGTTTCAGATGATATGCACAGATTCTCTTTTTACACACAAGTTAACTTAACTGCCCTCAGACCGTGCATTCTTTACCCTTAAAGTAAAGAAATATGTCCAGTATGGTCGTCTCAGTAAGACAAATGATACATATGTCCACACTATCTTCTAAATGAGATATTTGGTTACTCCTGCCCGTGTCCATATTCGTGCCAAGATAAATCCCTGTGTATTGACTTTACACAATAAATAAAGTGTCTTTTACTCTGTAACCTTTTATAACCTTTTTCCCACCTGGGCTTATGAATGAAGGCTGTTTAAAGCATCTAGGATTCTGTCCACTCAGTGCTCTTCCAGCTTGGCTGCACCTAGGAGAGCAGATGTTGCTTTATATTACAAATACATTACATTGTTAGAGCTGCTTTCCACTTCGCCCTGAGGCACTTGTTCGGTTCTATCACAAAACGATTAGAAGTGGTCCCTAGTTTGTATGAAAGCAGTTAAACTGAAGAGGAAAGGGGAAAACATGGTTTTCAACCCTTGAGGTCAAGAACCTTGATATTTTCTGTTTTTGTGCCAGTTTAATGATTCAGACAACCTAATTTCTCAACAACACTCACAGCAAAGATTGCACACGTTGATTTTCTATCCTCTAAATTGCGTTTTAATGTCAGCTGGGACAGGAAAGTGGTTTTGATGAATGAAATTCCCCTTGGTTTTCAATATCTCTGATATTAAAATGGCCCTAGGTCAGTAGCAGAGACAAGCCTTGCTTACTGATCTTTATTGGGCCACTTTTCTTAAGAAGGGATGATTCAAGAGTCACTCTTGGGGTTTAAGAGTGTGAATCATGTGAAAACCATGTGAGTCACTGCTGCATTTTATAAGTTAAACTTAAAAAAAAGTAATTTTCATATTAATAAGCAGAATCTGTTGGTAGCATTTGGGTTTTCGAAGCTTTTGGGTTTCCATTTGTAGCCTGTTTTTTTTCTTTTCTTTTTTTAGTGCACTTTGGTTCCAAGTAGAAGAATTTTCTTGGCAGGTTAATACTGATGATGTTTCATAGAGCACTGGTCTTCTTCACATTAATTTGTGCATGCCAACTTGTAAAAAACAATTTTAGTTTTCTCAGCCTAACTCCACAGGTCACATGAAGAGAGGAATATTTTTTTTCTGTCCAGAATCTCCCAACCACTGGGAACAAAATGATTACTATAACAGTTGCAAGCTGGTAAGTCGTCATTCAGTCATGATGAAAGAGATTTTCTATAATGACAGTATTTTGTAAAGAACATTTTCTATTCACTCACAATTTGTGGTAAATTATTTGCAAAGCATCCAAGCTTAGCTGCGCTGAATCAAAATGCAGAACATTCCTAAACTCTTTCCCAGTGATCACCGGACTGTTTATTATGGCAAATGTGTTGATAAGTTTTATGGACTATTTCTAGGTGCAGCCAAGCAGTGAAGAGTGTCAGGATTGGTTACTTCCAGTGCGGAAGTAACCAAGTAATTACTTGGAGGATTTCAGCCAAGTGCAAAAAAAGCTCAGATAAGAATTAGCATCTTGAACTCTGACGGCATGGTTCTGGGATGAAATAGTGTCGTTTGCTCACTCTTGGTTGGGGATGGGTTGTACCTCTGGGTCTGATTTAGCGATGGGAGAAGAATAGGTCTGGGAGATTGAGAAATTCATTGGTTTTGTGTCTGTGGATTCTGTAATAACCTGTCGACGTGAAAAGAGAGCCAATGACTTCGCCAGAGGCCACAAGCTGCAGGTAGTGAATGACAGCATAAGGTTCCAGTTTTAGAGGGGTGCAGACTATTGCTGCTGTTCCTCCACATCAAACAGAAGACTCCTAGATGCTGCCTGTTACAGGTATGTCCAGCTGGGATGAGACCTGGGGGATTAAGCCCCCTCTCTGCCTTCTACCATAAAGGCTAATATACCCAGCAAAACAATAAAAATGGATGGATGATAGGGTGGATGTATGGTGGAAGAAATTACTGTTACTAATGACTACTAATTAAGTGTAATTTTGAAACGGTGGTATATCCAGTACATCATGTGAACTTTTAAAAATAATTCATATCAGAAGTACACAGGGGTATTTTAGAATTGCCACTGTTTCCATGGACATAAAGAAATGACCTTCATGCAAAGACACCAATTGCATAATATCTGTTTATCAGTAAACCACACCAGCACCATTAGCCATAAGTAAGCTGTTACAGCAGAACACTGACATGGAACTCCCTCTTTTTCTTATTTTATGATTAATGTTCATGTCCAGACCTCACTAATGTTATTTTACACATTGTGTTGTTTGTTTGTTTGTTTGTTTGTTTGTTTGTTTGTTTGTTTGTTTGTTTTTTACCTGAAAGACAACCTCGGCTAAGCCACATTATCCTCTTGTGTTTGGGAATAAAGCAAACACTGAAAGGAGTAAAGAGTAGCTAAAGGAAGCTCTTTTATCTTTGTGAACATGTGCTTCACTTTTCTTTTCTCTTCCAGGACAGGAAAAAGAAGGTGCATGTCTACATGTACATGTTTTTAATGAAACACAAAATAGCAGGCTAATTTGTCATTGGGCAGCTCAGTAAATCAGTTTAAGAAATAGACAATTCGTTAATTCATTATGTACAAGGAACCTGGTAAGGCTTGGATTTATAGAGCATGTTTTGTTTTATCTGTCTGATAAGGCATTTTTCATGTAACTAATTGATATATTTTAAATCATTTTCTTTTATTAACTTCAGTTACAAATCATTCAAAATTTTGCAGGGCAGTTTATTTTAGATAATACAGTACTACACAAAAGTCTTGATTTGTCATTTTTAAGGCGGTATTGAGCAATAGTTCTCCGGGCTTTTTGGGGTCTTTCAAAGTTTTCTTTGGGCATTGCCTGCTTTTCATTCATTTTCAGACCAGTGCTTGAACCTGACCATTTTCAGAGGATCAGTGGGTGAAACAGTGCTTTGTCTACATATAACAGAGAACTTAGCAAAGAACCAGTTTTAGACTGTATCTTTAGGCACTTCATTGCTAGCAGAATGTCACAAAACATGGAATTTGTTCCAATTTCTTAATCTGGAATGACAAAAAATGCTAAGGATAACTTAGTTTGAAATAGAATAATAGTTTTGTTCCAACAAATTTACTCCTGAGCTATTAGCTAAAAAATTGCTATATCTCAGCGTTTTATTGGCAGTTTTTAAGGAAACTGGTCAAGTGAAGGACAAAAGAAGAAATGGCAGGCCTAAAAAACCTTTAGCAGATGAACAGTATCTGACATTCATGTCCTTAAGAAATAGGGAAAAAATTCACCAAAGATCTGACCCAAGACCTGAAAAATGCATTTGGCCCTTCAGATGATCCATCTACTGTTTGCAAAAACCTCATCAGAAAAGGTCTCAATGGATGAGGGCTGTTAAGAAGCCATTCTTAAAGAAGGAAAACAGGGAGTAAAGGCTAAGGTATGCCAAATTACACATGAACTGGACTGAAAATCTGTGGCAATAGGTCTTATGAGAGAGTGTCTACAGCCATCTGTAACACACACACAGTGGGAGCTCTGTCATGGAAGAAAAGGGAGCCAACATCCAAAGAAGAGCTTTGGAATGTCCATCAAGAGGTCTGGAGAATTATTCCTGAAGACTACTTAGAGAAATTATGCAAAAAGGTTTGGGCTGTATTGAAGACTGAAGGTGGTCAAACCAAATATTGACTTTCAAGTATCTGTTTCTGCCAAGTAAGTATCTGTTTGTATTTCAATAAATCGCCACATGTATTTCTCATTTTCCAAACAAAAAAAAGCATGTAAGATTATGCATTCAAGGTGATTCAAGACTTTTGCACCGTATGATTGATGATTTTTGTAAGTATGACTGAGAATTGAGCCCCCGAGTTTCACTCATTAAATTTTTTTTTTTTTTCCAAGCAGCACAAACTGTATGGGGATCCTGAAACTAACTAATCTGGTACAAGGCTTAAGATTGTCTAAAGTATAAGATTATCTTATCTAAATACCCTTTGGAAGTTTTGTTGATCTTTCTCACTAATGCTCCCTTATCGAAAAACCATGACCTGTTTGAGATAAAAGCTGCCACAAAACACATAAACCACAGAAGAAGAATCAATATTTGATGTTCTTTACAGCATTCAGTAATGGGATTCAGGATATGAAATGAAGTCATGACACTGTTGCCTGAGGTGTCGGTAGCAACAAATCTTAGCAAACAGTAAGAAGACATTGCTGTTAACCAGGCCAGGGCTACACGTCAGTGGGTTCATACCTTGCCTGGATCGCTTTATGTATTAAATTGTCTTTGTGCTCAGTAAGAAGTGGAAATGTGCTCTGTAGCTCAATTAGGATGGATTAAGAATAAATGCTTTAGGTAAAAATAAAAACGTACTTTGCTGCCATAAAACCATGTTGTGCGCACAAATGGTCAAAGTGTGAAGGAAACAGAAAAGACTAATCTTCTTAATCCTCAGCAGTGACTTTCATGCTGATTTAGCTCAAACACCTCTGTTCCTGTTACATCTGTTCATTCTTTATTTTCATCAAATTAGAGCATGTGTATATATGCATATACAGCTGGGCTTGAACTATTCCTAAACGGTTTTCAACAGGCATTCCTTTGTTCACATAATAGCACTGAAAATTTCCATATTTTCACATGCAAAGAACACTGAGTGTTGAGAATGATAGGAACTATCAAACAGAATGCTTTTTTTCCAGTTGCAGAAGGTAAATTACTAATTAAAATGACTGACACATGCAAATTAGTTTTTTGTTTTGTTATTTTTTAATTCTAAATGTTAACTGGAAAGGTGGTTAGAAAAAGTTTGCAGTTTCTTCTTTTGAGTCATCCTACAATCTGAAGACATGCATGTCAGGTCAAGATTCTAAATTCACCACAGGTGTGTAAGTAAGCAAGACCCGTTATCTTTCTGTGTTGGTCCTCTGATAAACAGGCAGTCTTGCTCTATGACAGCTGAAATATGCTCCTGCAACCCTGGATTGAGTAAGTGTTCATGAAAATTGATGGATATTTGCCAGCTGTAACTAAAAAGTGGCACCTAATTATCAGTTTTATCTTTCACAGTGAGCAGCTGTTTGATGAGCTTGTAATCAGCTCATTTCAACACTGTGGATAAATCACTGCTGTTTCCTGCTAGAAGCCTTTTAAATCCCCTTTTTTATAGCTGCTTTGGCTTGTTTTTTTAGGAGAAGCTTGCCTATTCCACATACTCACCCGAAACTGGTTGCTGCTTTACATACCATTATTTTCTGTAATATGTAAAACTGGGTAGATCCAGATTTATTCCCCTAATAAATGTTAACATCTAAAAACTGCTGCGTTGTCTTTTGCTAACTTAAAATGATGCAGAGAACTGCTGAGAGCTTTCTTGTGGTTAAATGGGGCTTCGAGAGCATCCCAAAGGATACACAAAGATTTTTTACTCATAATGTTATGCAGATAGTCACATCTGTTGAAAACAATTTTGCAGTTTTGAGTAGTGGGCTCAATCACTTTTGGCTGTGAGAAAAAGCATGTTAAGTGATACACTTTAGATGTACTCATACTGTTTAAAGAAAGAAAAAACACTTTCATTCGTTTTCAGTCTTTAAGCTAAACTAAGCTAAGGGTTTTATATTGAACCCTGTAAAGACAAGTGTATGGTAGAGGTGGGCAGATCCAAATATCAATAGTATTGATACTAGCGTGATAGGACCGATACTTTGTTTCTATCTTCCAAGTTCAGTATGTAGCCCACTGAATTATGTTAAATAAATTATTTTGTTGTGAAATGAAAACAAAATCTCTATCTCAGACATAAACTATGAAATGTGTGAACCTTTTTGTGCTGACTGTCATGTCTGTTTTATTTATAGCCTATAGCATATTTAAATCACAGAAGTTGAACCAAAGTGTTAGAGACAGGCACATTTATGTTCCAGGTCTCCAAAAAAACAAGTTTCAAAATACATGAAAAGCTGAAAGGTGTGGGGATTTTTTTTTTGTTTTTGCATTGACTGATTATTACGGAAAGCAAAAATTACAGTGATTTAGTGGTCATTAATATGTATTCAGAATTTGCAATCTCAAACTGCAAATCTCATAAATCTTATAGATCATGACACACTGCTCTGCCCAACATAAGCTGCTGTTATACAGTAAAAACATTGGTACTGGTATCAGAAATACTGGCCCTGTATTTACTTGGTATCCGATCAATAACAAAATGTGCAGTATCGGACAGCGCTAGTGTATGCCATCTAATACATGAGTTTTTGTAAGTTTTTGAGACTTCTCCCTGAAATCATAAATAAATTGCACAATAATAATAGAAAAAAATTATGCAAGTTAAGACTTATACACAAATTGTTATTACACTTCTTTTTAAAAAAAATTGCCATCCCGTTCAGTAGCTCCAGTTTTGAAAATTTAGCAAAAACTAGAATTTTCTGGCAATTATTTCATGGTTCAGGCTTTACAGGGCTAATGGATGAATAAGCAAATCCCATCAAACTTTTTATGTATATCTTCTAAAGTGTCTAACAAAGACTTTTATGCAAACTCCAAATCCTGTTTAACACCTAATTCCAAAAGCAAATGGCAGATCACACTTACGTTAGTACATAGCACTGTTAAACCGGCTTTCACCAAAGTGGTGCACGGCAAGCAAATAAAAACATTTAAATAATTTAAAATAATTTAAAAGACAAATGACAGCAAAGTTATGAACAACATAAAAAATGAGGAAATGAAATAAATCCAATTTTAGAAACAAATTAAAATCCACTCAGAAAGCACGTAATTGAATTTGTATGTGAAGTATGCTGTATGACATTGTTATGGCTTTCCCAAGAGTCCTGTTTGTTCTCTGTCTTTCCCTCTCCGTGTAAATTTCCTTACAATAGCCTTAAATATCCTTGTTCACAACACAGTTTGTGTTACTGACCTACCACATCCCAGCTTCTGCAGCTGGGTTTTTTTCTACAGTTCATCTTTTCATGAGCAACAGTATATCAACCTTTGTTTTCACAAAATCTTGCTTCACCTCCAGTAAAAGCTACGCTCTATAGCCAGCTAATGATGTGCTAATGATGATCCTCTCTGTGCTTCAGGCCCTGTTTCTCAGTCCCTTTCCAGCTGTTATGCTCCATTCCTGTTTGAGTTTTAAAATAAATCTTTTAACTGACATAGTACTGCAAATTCTATGACAAAGTAAATCAAGTGAACAATAAAAGCCAAAGTCAGATAAAAGTCAAAATATATATGTGGAGGAATCAAATTATTTAGTGATCTTGCTTTGATTTCCACAAAGAATTTATTCTTTACATTTACCACCTCCTGAGGATTAGCAGAATTAAAAACTGCACACAGCACCCAGGGACTGACCCCAGCTCTAAGCCGGTGCCTCTGTCAAAGGCACTTTAAAAGACATTATTTAATACAAATATCAGGAAATTGATCGCACACCTCAGCCTTAAGTTATTTGGCCAAATATGGAACAATCTCTAGCATTAATTATATCTGTCATTCATATTTTTCAAGGGAGAATTCTGTAGCAATTCCAAAAACTTTGGGCTCTCTATAAAATGTAAATAAAAACAGAATGCAATGATTTGCAAACCTAATAAACACACATTTTATTCACAATAGAGAATAGAAAGCATATCAGTCGTTTGAAGTGATAAAATCAACTATTTTAAGAAACAGAAATAAGGTTGAAAATGATGGCAGCAACACATGTCAAAAAAGTTTGGGACAGGGCTATGATTAGCAGTGTAGTGTCCCCTCTTCTTTTAACGGTAGTGTGTAAAAGCACGAGAACTGAGAAGACCAGCTGCTGGACTTCTGATGCACCAATTTTTTTCCATTAGTGGAAGGGCTTGAAAGACATGGACTTTTCTATTATGAAGTTATGCTGTTACAGTGAAGGCAGTATGCAGTTTAGCATTGTCTTGCTGAAGTATGTAAGGCCTTCCCTGAAAAAGACATCTGGGTGGCGGGATATGTTGCTCTAAAACCCGTGACTACGTTTCAGTGTTGATGGTGCCTTTCCGGATATGCAAACTGCAGTTTTCATTGGTTTAATGAATTGCAAAATATTCCTCTATTGTTTTCTGTGCAAAAGAGGAAAAAAAAACTGTGAGAAAATTATTCTGGTTTAAAGCTGCTTTTTTAATTGGAAGCCTGTTTTTGATATATTTTACACATACCATTTTTAATCATTATATCTCAAGCTCTGCTAAAAGACAGCGTGGTCCAAAATACTGGAAAATATTTTGGACCACACACTACCTTTTGTAGTGTATTTTGTCCTCAAGAATAGAGCCAAGAAACAGTAGGCTTCCCAAGGAAGTTATGGTTCCCTCAACTTAAGAATTTGAAACTACCAAGTGGTCCTATTAAAACAATTGTGAAACAAGATTTAAATAGGAAATGCTTACTCTTTCACGAAAATAAATCATCTGCTGCTTTGATTCTGTCAAGTCCATGCTTTTCCTTAATATTTCCTTAAAATCTTTGCAAGCATTATATTTTTTATGTTTCTTTAACAATGAGGAAATGGGCTTAGTATGTCTTAAAATCCTCTTTACATAAATACTCTGTAAAAAAGTCACATGGCTCCAAAACATCTAAAAATATATATCCTGCCTGTAGAAATACAGGTGCAGCTATACAGCCATACGGCATGCTTTCTTCTGCCTCTTTACCATTTAGTCTGGGTCTGGAATCTCAACACAGACATGATAAGTGGCCTCTTGAGGAAGCATGGCTCATCAGCTTAGACAAAAATAAGGGCCTCTCTCTATTTCAGCTCTGTTGTCCTGAGGTGCCTGTGTCAGCATGATAGGCAAAAGAAGAGATTAGTGGCAGCAGTGATGTTTTCTGAATGCATAAATTTTAATTTGGCATGCTTGCACCGAGCCACTGAATAACAGTAAGAATGGCAGAATAGATAAATAGCGGTTAGCATTAAAAGGAATGCTTTGCATGCTGACAACGCTGATATGCCTGATTGTAAAAAGGCCACAATGGGTTATAAATTGACTTTGTATGTGCATCCATGTGTAAAGGTTCTCAGCTCAGGGTGTGTGCTTTGTAAGCTTTGCTTTAGTGGATCTTTATTACATATATCTTTAGTGAAATACACTTTGAGACACTTGCCTCAGGAATGCGAAGTTCAAGCAACATTGTATAATTGTATAATTATATAATTATAATTATGTATAATTATGTGTAACACTGTATAATAAAACTGTCTAACCTAATTCCATTAAAAAAATAAATAAATAAAAAATACTTTCAGAAGACAACCTTATGAAATTATGTGCAAGATCCTGAAAGAAAAATCCTCAAAGAAGGAGAAGGACAGCAGCGCTGGCGTCCAGTCCAGAGCTTTCAGTCAACACTGAGGTTTTGTTCCATGCGGTGACAGATGTGTTCCACACTGGCAGTCACCTCATGCAGCAGTTCACTCTGTAACACTCAGTAAATTATGACTTTAATCTTAAAGAATGGGCATCTTTTAGCACATGCGAGTTATCGACACTGCGCGTGCCAGACAAAAAAAGAGAATAACAAAAAAAATAAATAAATAAAAAAATCTGGCCAGCTCAGTTGGCGTAAGAAAACAAATTCCTCATGTTTGATATGCAAACATATTGTAGGTGAAACAGAGCTGGTGATAGATTTGTTGGAAGACGATAGCATAAACTGCATATATTTTTATGTATGTAAAGAATTTTAAAATACTTCAGAATAACATCACTGGATTAGATTAATTTGCTTTCAGTGTATTTGATATGTAAGTTTGAGTTTTCCATGGATTTACAGTACTGTCTTGTCCTGTCCCTGGCAAATTCCTTAATGCACTGCTAAGATTTATTTTACAGACACTGATATATGGAGGCCAACATTTTTGTGTCTCTTAAAGCCCTCACAGATTATGTAACTTTTGCGCAGATAAAGACAGTCCATCAGAAACAGCCTGAGTTCGATCACGTAGATTTATCAGCGTGCAATTAAAAACTCAGATTTCATAGAATCTCGGATTTCACGTCAGGTTTTACTTTCAGCGGTTACAGGTCCGGTGAATATCCTCTTAGAGAAAAGCATTAAGGAGGCTAAGTCATAACTTAGCATCTGGCGCCGAAAACAAAAAGAGGACAAAAAGCAGCCACAAAGTCAGTATGAGGTCCAATAATCATTTGAATATTTCATAGACACAGTAGTCAAAATTTCACTAGAGGCTTCAGGAACTAACCCACAAGACCCTCGCGCAACTTCTATGACTTGGCATGACACACATCTCATCAGCTTTTCATTATCATTTTTGGGGGGATCTACAGGCACATAGTGTCAAAGGGCCATTTGCCTGCTGTGACTCACATGCAGCTTTCTGTGGGAATCTTTCATCAGTGTAGTGAGATGAGCAAAAGGGAGCATTTCAAACCTCCCAGTACTCAGTGAAAATGTCGGCTGATCAAGAAATAAGACAAACTGCTGCAGATGTAAATGGCAGACACCAAATGGAACAGCTTGATCAGAGATCCCAAAGATCCTTTTTGTGGCAGAAGAGTCTGGTAGTGTGAAGTAAAGCAGTAATGGTAAAGCTGCCAGGCTGAGGTAATGTTGTGCTTTCTTGAGATGGCTTAGAGTGCTGTCCTGTGGTTACCTGGAAAATCACCTGTCTTTGTCTTGACTCAGAGTGCAAAAATGTGTTTCGTATTTTGCTCCTTCAGTCCTGAAAGCTCTCACACTTTACCGTCTACAGATAATTGTAGCGAGCATAATACCTACACCACGTTGGGAAAACAAAACTGGTTGAGAATGAGCAAAAAGACATTTTTACTTTTTCTTGTGATCTGAGTTTTTTCTTCGCGTGGTTTCTGTGTAACGTCTACACTGTGGCATTCTGATCTATGTCCTCATCATTTCAAAGTTCATTTTAACTGCTGTGGAGTAATGCAAAGTTAATACCATGAGTAGTGAAATATATCTATTTCCACAAGTAAAAAGAGTCAGTAATCCAAGTCTATTTAAAAAAATAAAATAAAAAATAATGACCCTACAACTGGCTAATGCATGGTATTTTAACCCATCAGAGTCATTAAGATCTCCCAAAAAGGTCCTAGAGTGAGTTTGTTCTTCTGGATTATTTTACATTACTACTTTGCCTTTCTGTCTATATATTTTTGCTCCATCTCAATAGGTTTTACATCCCTAAAACAATGTGTTGATGAGTGCAGCTGTAACACTCTGCAGTTACTATGGAACAGAGAGACAACGTGACCCTTTTCTTGATCCACTTAGTGTTCATTTTTCATTTTTAAAGGCTAATCGGCAACAGTATCCAGCTGCTGGTTGCGAAAACAGCTGCAGCTGCTCTGCCTGGCTGTGACGGTTGAAGCCGTCGCTAGGTATGGTTATTATTTCGGCTCCTGCTACGGTTCAGTCTGTGTTGCTGCCGTTAAGTCCAGACGTTTCCATTTGAGCCTGAGATGCTTCTATGACAGATGTGTTACCAATGCTACACAGGAGTTCAGGAAAACCATATCATATTAGCATACTGTTCTGACATGGTCAACAGCTTATTTATTTGGAAGAAATTGTGTGTGTGTGTGTGTGTGTATATGTGTGTGTGTGTGGTCAATACCCATCAATTTTACTCTCTTACTCTTCTTGACAGAAGGCAGATCAGTGGAGGCACCTACAGGCATTCTGTCACTAACATATTAATTTCTCACAGATCTCTGGTCTGCTTTCTGTTTCATACTGGAGAGCATTTCTGTGTATAAATCAGTAGCAACTGGTAATGTTATGAATGTCTTTGAACTAGGATGTGATCTAAATATCGGACGATACAGGGTAGTAAGACAGAGTCTCGTGACATTTAAAATCTAATGATATGAAATTTTAAATATGGTTGACGGCTGTGCCAGTTAATACAGCCATCAAAGGCCATCAAAACAGCTCACATGCTGCTCAAATATGACTCATGAGTCTCATGTGCTGAACAGATGTATGAAGAAAATATCGCTCTAGTCTTTCCTGGATGGAAGGATAAAGACAGCAGAAAAACATGGTGTCATTCTCAACACCAAGGGTGATATTTAGGAACTATTTTCTGTGAATGGTTCCTCATGCTAAAGCTCAGCTAAGATAAGCTAAGATTTTTAATATATTCTCATCTGATTCTTAGAAACTCTACTGAGTACTTTATATAATTAATTAATTAATTAATTTTGAGAATAAGTATTTATTAGAGGATCTCAAAATGCATGTTTAGTGTGAATCTAGAATGTATTATGTAACAAATTAAAAAAACAAACAAACTGTGATGCGCTGGAAGTCCATCTGGGTTTCATTGCAGGGGACTGGAGTGCCGAGACAGAACCTCAGGCAACGGTCACTCTTACATTAATTTTCGATAACATCTCTCCCATGCCTTACTGGAAGCGGCATCCACAAACAGGAAAAAGGCTTTTGTCATTTGTTCACATTCTTCTATTCTTGTTTTTGTGATATATATATATCTCACTCACCATTCATTTACAATCCTACAAATATAAATCCAACACTACAACAATACTTTACTTAACATTTAAAGAAGTCTGTCTTCTTGTATGACTCCAGCTTTTGACAGTACTGTTTGCTAAAACCTGTAAATGTAAATTTGTAGATTTACATGATGGGAGTAGTTTACAGTGCCATTCAAATACTTATGTACTGTAGGAATAGGCTCTCAGAAATAAAAAGCCTCAGCTTGCATGGATGACATTCAGTAGATAACGGGATGAGTCAATTATACACAATATGAGCATGATGGAAAGAGGAGGAGGACTGCAATTAGGCTAGGTAAAAAGCCAAGCTGGAGTACTCTTACTCATACTCGTTATCAGCATGCTGACTCTAAACTCAGATGAATCTATTTCTGTTTGCCGATCAGATTTCTCTAAAGGGCATCATAGCTAGGACAAGATCTGTCACAAGCAGATTTCAGCTCTCTCTAATGTGCAGTCAAAAATGCTCATTCAGAACAAGAAAAATCTCGTACCTGATTTTTGAAGAATTCCTCTTTTTGGCATCTGTAACACACTGAATTTAGTAAAACACGTTTTCTTTATGTGGGAACTTGCTTTTTTTGTCTACTGTTTTAGTGCTGTTTTTAATTAACGCACACACTCAATGCAGTAAGCCGTGATTTCAGTTACTAGCTCATGGTTACATTTGTCAGGTAACCAAAATAAAGATACCTTCATCACATCATCAGTCCATTAAACCCTGGTCTTTGGAGTTTGCATTGTTCTCCCCGTGACCCCATATTTTCATTGTGTTTCTTTGAGCTGCTGCAGACTGAAGAGAGCTATTATGTGTCTCCAGAGGGACATGGGACTCAATCCACCCTCTTAACCATTGTGCAAATGCACTTAATGGCAATATCTGCTGAATCTTTTCAAGCTAGCCAAAGAGAAAAGAGATAACTTTTATCTTATTCATTTATCTTATGTAATTTCTATTTTCTAATAAAAAAAAATCATCCAGCAATTAAAGTAAAGTAGAAGTGCACTGGAACCATTACCAGTCATTAGTAACAGCACACGAAAAAGCATTGTCCGGCTGGTACTTACTATACTAAAGATAGTGAGTCTGAGATTTTAAACAAAGCCAGAATGTTAAGTGAAAAATACGTGGGTGTATGTTTTACTCATGCTTTGGGGGGGGGGGGGCTCTTTCTTAATATATCTTTTATTCATAACTTAATCCCTTTTCAATCCCACAGGCATTACACCGGAATTCAAAAAAGCAAATAAATAAATGGGTGGAAGGGGATAGAGAGCGAGAAAGGACAAAAATAATTATTCAATGAAACAAAGCAGTTAGGGATGTAGGGAAAAAATGTGGATCTGTTTCATCAGTCCAGTGGTTTGCCATATTAAGGGAGGCAGTGATTCTCCCCGAGAGGGTTGGTGTTGTTTATGGGTCACTGTGTGTGGATTCAAAGGAACAGCAGTGAGAACATTGCTGTCTGCTCTCCTGATAGATGATAAGTTGTTTCAATGGCTCCGAGTTTCCCATAAGCTCTGGCTGCGGGGCACATATTTGCACACAAGGACCACCAGTTGCATACATGTCACACACGCACCCAAAGTTCACCCGCACGCCTTTAGCATTTCCACTCGGCTAATCTGTCCCTGTACAAATAACCCCACGGTGCGCTGCTGTTTATGTCGGACGTGACTTTCTCACCAGCCTTTTCAAGTGTCTCCCAAACTGAATGTGCGGTTTAACAATTTCTATGATGGTGGGAAAAGTACTCAGATACAGCAGCCAGATAAATGTAAGTACATTCAAATGTACAAGATTGCCCTGTAAAATGTAATGGAGTCAAAATACTCTGATGAAATGTCAGTACTGTGTCTTGGAATTGTACTGATTTTCTTTTAGTGGTCATAAGAATGACAGACGAAACGATAAGACCAGGGACAACCTGCGAAGGCTCAGGTGTTATCGAAATGACTTTTTAATATTACATACAGCTCAAAAGATCAAGATTCAGGTTCTTCCTCTTTGGGTGATGTAAGAGGTTCTGTGTTCTGTGAAAAGCTTTCAGTCTTCAAGCAGCCTTGGCTTTCTGAGTGATACAGAATGTGGCAGCGGTTTCAAAGCATTTTCCACAGGAATATTGCCGGAGTTTTATTCACGCAGAAAACAACGTGATCATACCTCAGAACAGATGTTTCTGAAGATGAAGGTGCCAGTAAGTTGGCCGTCTGGCTACAAAGAATACTGTTGTCTTATACTGTGCGCCGTATTAGCTGTAGTAAGCAGTCAAGTACAATTTAGCAGGCCATTAATCACGCATACTTCAAAGTGCAGTCAATTTAAATGACCGATTCTTTATTGTACTTGTAAATCAGTGCGTTCCTTGGCATGTGAGTGATGACCTTGTAAACTCCATCTAACATAAAATAAACCTTTCAGAAAGATGGCTACATATCAGATAGTGTATGTAGAATCTGAATTTGACTACAAAAGCTAAAACCGTTGTCTTCTTCTTCTTTTTTTTTTAATTAGTAATTTTCATTTTCTATTCCAGGTGTGTTGCATCTATTCAGGGGTAATGTCAATTTCATGACTGGCAGGAGTTTTTTAGCTGCTGACAGCATTGAGTTTTAGCCCTAAAGATGACACTGTCCTCATCAGAATTTCTTGGCATCACTGATACACAGCATGCTCATTAGAAACACTGTCATTACTGAATACCCTGTTTCCTGAATGATGTGTTGGACATTGATGAGCTTAGGCTCATTTGCCCCATCACTTTTGCGCCAGCGTTAAGATATTCTAATTAACTATGAAGGTTAAAGATGAGATTCCACTGATTAAATCCCAGCTGTGGGTGGTTTGTCAGTCCCAGTAAACAAGCAGAGGAAAATGAAAACAACACCACACTTTGATACACGCGGGAGCTGCGTTTTTTTAACTCCTAAAATGCCTTGAACTTTTAATCCTAGGACTTTTTTTCTTAAGGTTCTAACAGACTGTTAGACCGTGAATGTCTATGTTTCCGTTATGGTCTAAAGAGCCACGAAGATTGGACAAATTTGTGCGCCGACATAGAGACTGCTCTTATGAGACATGGAATTTTATAAAACCGTAGCAGGCAGGTTACATCTCAGCTGTTTCCTTCCCTCTTCTCGGTTGTCTGTTTTTATCAGAGCTGCGGGTCTGTGTGTCTGCATGATGGGTGGTAGACACACACACACACATGCTGTGCAGCCACAACTGACAGAATAAAGCTCTTTGGTTGCATGAAAAATGAAATTTGCAGAGGTGTGTGGAAATTATTTCTGCTTCAGAGCATAACTGCCTTGAAAACATTAGAAAATATAGTTGTTTTTTCTGTGATTTACTGTATTTTAACCCCCCTGGCCCCCCTTTTGTCTCACGTTAAAATAAGAGGCCCGACGTTCACATAACAGATTTATAAACATTAATAAGCAATTTTCAAACTAATTTTTACCAATCTTTGGTGAAAAAAAAAATAAAATAAAAAACTGCTAGCTAAAACAGTCCAAACAGGCTACTCTTTTGATTCTGAAAGTATCACCTGCTGAGCAAAGACTTCAATTTTTTTCAGGGAGGGGGTGGGGCAGGGGTAAAAATAATTTTCTAATATCTTAATTTAGACCCTGTTGTGGAAAGAGTCCACCCAAAAGTTTTTAGTCCATGGGAAAAGTTCCTGTGGAAAAGTGGCTGTTGGTGACAAATGTGATAAACCAAGATAAAGTGCCCCAGTAAGCTGTTGGATTACTATTCCACAATACGCTTATGTGTGCCTATCTGAGATTTTGATGATGATGGTGTTTGTTTAACACAAGATCCATCACAAGTCCTCCACTGGGTACATATTTGGTGAATGTGAAGGCGAAAAAAAAAGGCCTCTGTTTTGGTCTCTGTATCATGGAGGAGGCTAAGTGATAACTTTTGCTGAATGAGTCAGACTCTGTGAAGAAATTGACTTGAATAAAATACAAAATGCTGAAAGTGAACACCATGTACTGTAAATGATTAAACACTCTAATTTTGGATTGGAATTGTGATTGGGAATGGATTGCACAACAAAAATGCAATGACACGTGAAGAGGGATCTGAAAAACGCAATGGCCCGAGTATCTTACGTAAGATGGGATCAGACTCCCATGACTGTGTGAGAGCAGAGCAGCAGGTCATCACACAGAATGAGTGTAAGTGAAGTTCACATTCAGCTGAGGAAATGGTCTTGAACATCACAGTGACTCGTTGAGCGCGTAGAAACTTTTAGGTGCTGCCTGGCTGTTTTTGATTAAGCAAATAACCTACGGCATAAGTGGAGCTGTAATAAAACATGTTTTATTTTTCTGTCAATGAAAGAGCAGTTGTTGTATCAAACTGAAAATATTAACAAATTGTTCATCTGCTGGTTTGTTTTCAATGTCATTTTTTAAGATGCAATTTAAAAAAACAATATTACAATAATGTGATAAAACCCATTACACAGTGATCAATTCACCATTGTTGTTAGTCTAGAGCAACGATGCTAATGTTGAAAGCAACAAAAGAGAGCTATTTATATCTACAACTACAGAGGAATGTGACTGAGCTTTTCAAAAAGGACAGTTATCATAGTAGGATTTTTATACTTGTATCCTCTGCTAAAATAATTCCTTTATTTTGATGACTCTGTGTAAGTGTTTACTTTAAAAAAAAAGTTAATTATGTGTTTAAATGTTTAAAAATGCATATTAATGGTTAAAAAACAAAAGAGAGCGGTTTAAAATGTATTAAAATGAGTTTAAATGAGAGCGTGGAAGCCATACAAATGCATGTAATGTATGTGATGTGTGTTGCTTTGACTCACAGCCTTCTTGTTTATGTTTTGAAGTGTCTTCATTATTTCTTCATTATTTCTTTAATATAATTAGTATGTAATGTATCAAAGCTTAGGTGGTCCCAACCAATCAGGCGATAGTTTCAGGGACACGGGTGGGAAAGAGATGGTCACTCCCATGCCTCACTCCACCCGCTCATATGTGGTGTTGATGCGCGCTATTCTATAGTGCATTTAAAACAGGAGGGGACATGGCACCAACGATCCTCTGCCAGACAACAGCTGGTGTCAGCTCGGCGCCTCCCCAAAACCCTGAACGTCTACATCCGTTTTTACGCAACAATGCACCCCAGCCACGGCCCAGGTCTACAACGAAGGTTTTGTTTTTCAGAACTTTTGAGACTGTTGCAATTAAAGGGCCCACCATATAATTGAATTATCGTGCTTCAGTTTGGTATCAGAGACCTTGGTGATTAAACACTATTCCGAGAGCTATTCCACATCACTTTTATCAGTACAACATGTTATTTACAACTATGACCGAGAGATTTTACTTGTTACCTTTTATTTCTTTTTTGAACTGAAAATCACTAAAGTGAGACTGTTGCATTGCAAATGAAACTCTTGTGTTGTGGTTTATTTACATAATTCATATTTTAATTCATATTTTGGGTTATAAGCATTAAAAGGGAATATCATTAGTAAACTAAACAATAGAGACCCAGGCCCTGCTCAGGGAACACAACAACTCTATCAAGTCTTTGGTCACCATTACACCACAACCACCAGCCTGAACCGCTGACACATGGCAGGATGGATCCATGCTTTCATGTTGTTAACATCAAATTCTGACCCTACCATTTGAATATCGCTGTGGAAATGGAGACTCATCAGACAGCTGAACTTTTTTCCCATCAACCAGTCTCCTGTTTTTAGCTAACAGTAGTGGCACCTGGTGTGTTCTTCTGATCTTTTAGCCCATCTGCTACAAGGTTGGTTGTATTGCGTGCTCAGAGATGTTCTTCTTCATATCTTGGTTGGAGCGAGTTGTTATGTGAGTAACTGTTGTTCATTGTTTCATCCAATGGATATTTTTCTCTTTTTCTGACCATTTTCTGAAAAAACTGGAGATAGTTGGGCAGGAAATTCCAGCAGATCAGCAGTTTCTGAAATACTCAGTCACTTAAATCCTCTTTTTTTTCTCCTGCATTTTGATGTGCAATTTGAACTTCAGCAGGTCATTTTGACCATGTCTGTTTACCTAAATGCAATGAATTGCTACCAAGTGACTGTCTGATTAGATATTTGCATTATCAATCAGTTGAAGTGTAGGGTGAGTGTAAAGCAGACAAAGCTAATAAGCTCTCCCCATATTATATATCCTGTCTTGCCTTTTAACATTTTGCTCATACCCTGGAGGTCCACCAGTTTGAAGACAATCACAGCATCCATTAATTTTAAGAACCAAAACTAGGGCACCAACAACACAGGCAGATAAGGAAATGCCTGAGTTGAATGACCGGGATATGTGCTAAGTTAAAACAAAAACTGCTTCATATGCCTGTAGGCTCAATCATCTCTAATCATTATCTCCCTAATCATCTTGTGATATAATCAATTGTTTACTAAATTACACTTTAGTTAAATTTCAGGTATGGTAAAGAGAAATTATTTTAAATGAAAGCAGCTGCACTTGAATTTTGATTATGTAATTTATGTAGGTCATGATTAGAAACCTGAATGTCCTGTTTACTAAAGAACTGGTTTATCATCAGTCTGGAGGCCAAATACAAGCATGCAAAAGTACATATAAACTCATGTAATTAACCTATTATAAGTGACCTCTCTGGCTGTTCGTTGTCATCATTTTAGTCATAAAGTAAACAGAGTTAATTTAATGTTTTGTTTAATGTGATCGTTGTTGGACTGGAGTTGCCCTGGAGACAATCTGAGTCATGAGTTTATAGTATAAGAGAAACAGAAGTCTAAATCAGAAGGTACAGGCTCTTGGCTTTTAAAGTTTCCTTTTAGACCCCTTTGTTTCACGTTTGCAGGTGCTCCTTCTTGGCGCCGTGCTGTGTTAGATTCACAGAATACGTCAAATGAGGAACTCGGGGTTACTGTATTGTGCGAGGTATTGAAGACATAAGCCAGACAGAACAAACTGCATCAAAGCAATTTATCAGGGCGGAAATTCTTCTACTGCTTTAAACTGCATATGTCTGTCACATAAATAACATATACAATCTCAAGGTCAGATTTACAGTGATGAGAAAATCCTTTGGAAACTGTTGGAATTACAAGAATTTCTGCTCTGATTACTGGCTTAATGTGTTCTGATCTTCACATAAGTTAGCTCACTGACTTATCACTTACTGAGCAAGTTGGATGTTGGTGATAACAATGATTCACTTTCACAGAACCTTAGGTGAAGCATTTTAGAGATACAAAACCAAAAAAAGCTACAAAAACATTTCTAGGTCTGGGTGCTCATCAATCAGTCAATCCATCCATTTTCTTCTGTTTATCCAATTCAGGGTTGGAGCCGATATGTCATGAGGCAAGAGGCAGAGTACAGCTAATTTAGAATTATCAATTAAGTGACATGTCTTTGGAAGAAGCATAGGCAAGTAAACTCCACACATAAAGGCCCTACTCTGGCTTGTGGATTCAAATCCAAGATCTTCTTGCTATGAAGCAAGAGTGCTAACCACTGCTCAACCGTGCACCATCATCAAATGTTCATGTGTTTTTAATTTATTCTGACTGTATTTTTTTTCTTCATCAGGATTTCTGACCCATTAAAATGTTCCGATTTTTTTTACCCTAGTCACATGTAGTAACTTTTAATTACTGTAATGTGGAACATTTTCAAGATTGCTGACCTGTAATTAAAAACACTATCACCATCCAAATCCACCATCCATCCATCCATTGTGTGATGCTTGTCTGAGCCCAAGGCAGCAGTCTAAGTAGGGATGTCCATGCCTCCCTCTCCCCTGCAATCTCCTCCAGCTCCTCTGAAGGGAGACACAAGGGAGTTCTTAAGGTGGTTGAGAGATATAATCTCTCCAGCGTGTCTTCGGTCTGTCCTGGGGCCACCGCCTGGTAGGTCCTGCATAAAGAAGGCATCCTATTCACATCATCTCAACTCTCATTTTAATGTGGAGGAGTAGCAACTCTACTCATTCAGTCTTGAAGATTGAGCCCAGAAACCCTTCTAGAATGGCCAAAATGAACTAATGAACAAAACCTACCCAGCTGCCATAGGGCCTTTTACCCCATGGCAGCTGGGATAGGCTCCAGCCCCCTGTGAACCTAAATTGGATGAGCATGGATGACAAAGATGGATGTTTGTACTTTCATTTCATAGAAAGTACAAACAACAGAATGAACGGAATTTTTAAAATCCACTCTGAGTACCAAACTACTAATAGTATAAGCTACGCACTTCAAGAAGATGGTTTGGACAAAGCGTTGTGGCATCCATTGTTTAAATTCCTTGACGAAATTTCTTTATCCCTCATTAAAACAAGCCAAAAAAAATGCTCAAAGAGTCTGAGCAGCTCTTATTGAAACATACTCCTGCGAATGAGAGGGAAACATCACAGAAATGATTCAGACTGACTGCTTTGGCTACTGGAGACACAATGTGCATTCCCATGATTCCTGAGCCTAGACACACGGCACGCAGTTTAGGTTGGTGAACTGATCAGTCACGCTTTGTAACCAACAGGACAAATCAAGCCTGGAGCTGTAATAACAGCACAAAACATTTCTGGTGAACATATTTAAAAACAGGAGATGAGAGTAATGTGTCTAAGTCCAGCATGAAGGGAGACATCCACTATACTGTCCTTGAACCCCTCAAGATACGCTAAGGCTGCAGTAGAGCATGTGGATGGATAGCAGTCTGACACAAAACAGGGCTCCCAGGGAGGAGCAGTTTTGCTGGTCAACAGAAACTACCCTTGCTTATGATTCTGATGGAAAGATTATCAAAAAATGGACTCGGGGTCACTGAGAAAACTTAATTATAACAGTGAACCAGTTTAACCAGTGCACAGGAAATTTTAGGACAGGAGTTCCAGTTTGCAGTGCTCATAATTGGAGCTCAACCGGAAATGAAAGTGCAGATCTGGATGATAGATGCAATGTGAACACAATAAAGATAACCATCCTCAGTATCAGCACATGGATCAGATAAGGTGAATTGCTGCCAGACATCCGCAGCCAGTTTGCAATCATGTGCTTTTTTAAATAGAAACTGGGATACTCAATTTACATTTTGGGTCACCTGGAAACATCACTAACAACAGAAGTAAGAAAGCAGCAGCGGCAGTTAAACTGTGGAGGACAGTAGAGCCAGAGGTGATGCAGTGATGTCAAGCAAAAAAATAATTAAAGTCCTTCTGATAAATGTGCTTTTCCTTTGTTGTTTAAGGATGTTTAATCCCCATCGAGCAGCATGAGGCTGTCTTCACCTCCATCTTTTGTTCCCACTCATGTGCTGAAAGTTCCTTTATACTCATATCTTGGAGAGTGTATTTGAAAATATATAGACCTGTTGCTCAAAGCACTGAAAACTTGCATTATTTAGGATGTTTTGGCATCTTCAAACAAAACTTTGAACACTTCTTTGTAGCAGCTCGGAAATCTAAGCAAAACAGGACAGCTACCTGAAAACATCAGTAAACCTCTCCACAGGTTTGAATAGCAAATTCCTTCAAATATTTCTTTCTGAAATGAATTCAGTGCATTTTGATTGTTTAATCTAAAACCACTTTGTGCTAAAAGTAAGTCAGTTGCTGATAACCTGACTGAAACTGAAGCTAAAAGTGCAAAGAAGGCAGACTCATAAGCACAATCAACTGCAGCAAATCAGTTCATTTTAATGTTATTAATCATTAGTAAGAGAATTTCTTTCAGCTTGGAATTAATTAATTAGAGAATAAACCAAGCCTGGTCTTTCTTTGAGAAACACAGTTCAGTTTAAACAGTTTTGTCAAGTGCGGTTTTTATCTGGGCTTTAATAAAAACAACATTCCAGCCTGTTGCCCAACGCGTTCCTATTAAAGCAACATCACAGCAACACATTTAGAGCCCCGAATGTTTGCAGGTTCAGCTACACTTACCTTATAACAATTCCTCTGCAAAACTTATTATGCTGGGGAAAAAAGCATTTAAATTTACTTGTGAACTGTTATGTGAGACTGTCATTTCTTATTGGACTTTAAGTATTTATAAAGTGTATGTAAAAAAATAAAATAAAATAGAAATTGTGTTACTCAGTTCATTCTACTTTAAATACTTAAAATTTTCAGCACATTTTGTGACTTTTTAATACCCACAAAAGTGCCTTCTACACAAATACCTAGGCGGAGTTGTGGTGATGTGGATGTTGTGTAAAGCATCGGGAAGGGCATGACTCTGCACTGCAAAATATTTCGCCATAATGCTGTGGAAGACACGTGCTTTGAAACATTTTAAACTTTTTGTCTTTTCTTTTTTAAAATCTTCAAACCAATACAAGAAATAAGAAAAGCAGCACGGATCATTTTTGGCTGGATTATATTCATGCTGATATTCAAACGCAGTTTCAAGAAAACGCATTTTTCGCATATTTGAACACTTTAGCTTGCGCTGGTTACATCTTCACTGAAAAATAGCCCTCGTTTATGTCTGTGTTCACTTTATATTTATGTTTATATTTTATTTGGAGAAATGTGTGCTTCAAACTTGCCACAGTATCAATTAACCGTTAGGTGCCTCGTGTTTTTGCAGTGCATCTTGCTTTGCGCACGCAGTCTGAAATTCGACTCGAGTTTAAAAAGCGCTGACAGGAGACACAATTCACAAAGCAACGAGTTTCTCTGGGCGCCAGGTAGCTCCATATACGGATTGGAGAGGCACTTTACAGCCCCTCTGGCACTGAATCTTGCTAGGGCGCACAGAGGGGCAGTGCCATGTACTCTCCTGACAAACGTATGCTCCTGAACGAAGAGAACCAGACTTTGGTGTTCACTGTCACCACTGACCTAATGATGGGAACGTCTGGAAATAGCACCGACCACCATAACGGATCAGATCCGTTTGCAAGGAACGAGGAGGTGGCTCAAATAGAGATAATGGTTCTGAGCATCACCTTCGTGGTTGCTGTGATTGGGAACGTAAGCGTCCTGCTGGCCATGTACAACACAAAGAAGAAGATGTCGCGGATGCACCTTTTCATCAAACACCTGAGCCTGGCCGATCTGGTGGTTGCTTTCTTCCAGGTGCTGCCACAGCTGTGCTGGGAAATCACCTTCCGCTTCTACGGCCCAGACTTTCTCTGCAGGATTGTGAAGCACCTCCAGGTGATGGGAATGTTCGCGTCCACCTACATGATGGTGATGATGACCCTGGATCGTTACATTGCCATCTGCCACCCTCTGAAAACCCTACAGCAGTCCACACGACGCTCGTACATCATGATCATCTCCACGTGGATTTGCAGCCTGGTGCTCAGCTGTTCACAGTACTTCATCTTCTCCCTGAGCGAGATCGAGAACGACTCGGGCGTCTACGACTGCTGGGCGCGCTTTATCGAGCCCTGGGGCGCCAGGGCGTACGTCACCTGGATAACCGTGGGCATCTTTCTCGTGCCCGTGGTCCTTCTCATGATGTGCTACGGGTTCATCTGCCACAGTATTTGGAAGAATATTAAATACAAGAAAAGAAAAACGATGGCTGGTGCTGCAGGCAGGAACGGACTGATTGGAAAGAACTCAGTCAGCAGCGTTACAACTATCTCAAGAGCCAAACTGAGAACTGTTAAAATGACGTTTGTGATCGTTTTGGCGTACATTGTTTGCTGGGCACCGTTTTTCATCGTGCAGATGTGGTCTGTGTGGGATGAAAACTTCCAGTGGGATGGTGAGTGCTGTATAAATGAACACAATACTTACTAACTGTCGCACTTTCAATCGTTCTAAAAAATGAGGAGAATTGCAGGGGGAGAAAAGTAACAGAAACTTAAGAATCGCTTTGCGCAAGGAAAAAAAATCCACGAAGCGAGCGCCTTTACGCACGAACTTATTTGACAAACAAAACCAAAATGTGTAAATATACTCTTTTAAAACCTATACAGCGTCAAACCTTTAACGCACACGCGCTCCCACGCACACCCACAACCACATTTCACCAAATAAATTCAATTTTATATTCCGTGAGTGTCTATTTGCGGGATTTTAGGTTTTGAAAACCCGAGTTTTCCAGCGAGATTTACGAAGGAAAAAAAAAAATGCTACGTCTGCATTTTGAGACGTTAAGTGGCCAAATGTGATGGGAACAGCTTTAAAACCACGCCACTAGCATAAATTATGTGTAAGCAACATACTGTTTGCTGTTCACAAAGTGTTTCCTTTTTATCTCCTCTTGTCTCTCTGCCTTCAGGATTCTTCTGTCATTTTCTCTCTCAGTCCTTATTTTTATCTCTTCGAGTACTCACTGCCTCACTCCTTTTCACTGTGGCTCAACAGTCCTCTCTCCTACGTGTATGGAAATAATTTGATAAAATCAAACCTGTTAAAAAAAGAAAGTGAATTCAGTGAAAAATATTTCAGCCTTTTGCTCAAAGTTCATCAGTCTGACTGTGGATCAGTGGAATTAATCATTGCTGGCTAGCTGATAAGTTGATTCAGTTCTTGGTTGAATTCAATTGATAACTTTTGGTGACAGTGTTGGGCTAGGTAGGTGGGCGCGGGCTGAATGTTAAGAATTAAAATTTGTTAGTAAAATTCTCAGGTTACCTGTATCACTTTTCATCTGCATCTCTGTTTTGAAATAAAGGTTTTGTAGTCCTAGTGAGATGGATCATTCCAACAACTCAAACACAAACAATGACAACTGCAATTAGATGATAAATCCAGTTGTTGTGGTAGTTACCTGGCAGGCCAAGGCCCACAAAAAATTGGGCCCAAAGCTCTCTGTGAGAAGAAATTTTACAGGAAATTTACAGATGATTCACAATTACACATGTGCAGATTCTGGTTTCTAGTATTCTTCTCCCCTACCATAAAGTGCAACATAACTCAAATTTGTTGAAATTCGGGGCAGTTCTGAAATGGCACCGAGGTAGGTTTTTTTTGTTGTTGTTGTTATTGTTATATATGTCATCAACCTGCGAAGGATTGCAGGTAAAAAAAAAAAACATTTATATAGCTCTATAAACTCAAGTTCTCGTGCTAATTAATGTGTATGGGCCTACTATATTGGCAGCTGATCAAACAAATTCCTCCCAGAGTTGGACCAGTGTTTATAGGTTATTTTCCTTATAATTTTAGGCACCAAAATTTCTTGGCTTGGCTTAGAAAATGATCATGGCTGCAGTGAAAACAGACCCTGTTATTTTTTTTTAAATGTGTTATCGTCACTTCCTTTGTTACTAGTGTGAGGAACTCTGTGACAGTGACGACACCAACAGATCACATTATCCTCCGATCTAAGTGTTTCAGATGTAGGAAGAAAGAAGGAATTTATACTTAAATCTATCTGACTTAGTGTCATTGCATGAGGAGGTGGATTACTGCTTTATGCTTATATTATGAAAATTAAATTTTATTGCAAAAGTCTTAAAACAAGTTGGATCTGCAATAGAGATTTCTTCTAACTTTGGCACACCTTTGTATCTTTCAGAGTTTGTGTATCTGGCAGATTTAGGCAGCATTTAGACACCAGAGGCACTGAGTTAAACAGGCATTTCTACAGCCTGTACCAGATGTTTTGCGAATTAATCATCCTTTCCCTCCTTCCTCTCTCTGTTCTCCAGATTCAGAGAACACAGCAGTGTCTCTGTCTGCACTCCTTGCCAGTCTCAACAGCTGCTGTAACCCGTGGATATACATGATCTTCAGTGGCCACCTCCTCCAGGATTTTGTGCAGTGCTTCTCGTGCTGCCGCAAAATCAACACCGACTTCAAGAAAGAAGACTCAGACAGTAGCCTCCGCAGAACGACTTTGCTGACTAAGATGACCAATCGGAGCCCAACAGGTAGTACCGGCTACTGGAGAGAGCTGGATAATTCCTCCAAGTCCTCCATTCAAGCAGAGTAAACACATGTTTGGCAGTGGCACCAAATGGCATGAATGACAGCAACTGCAATGTCTGAAAATTATACAGAAAATCAAGCTTTTTTAGTGCAAATTTTGCAGATTCCTGCAGGAGTTCTTCTGAGTGTTTCTTTTTCTTTTTTTTCTTTAGCGAAAACCTTTTTTTCCGGGAATCCTGATGCTTTCAAAGGTTGTTGTGCTTCCCCACAGTGCTGCCGAACACCCTTTCCTATTAAAGTGTTTACAAAGATAAAACCCATGTAGCAGCTGAGATGTGTGTAGTGATGGTGAAAACGACTCTTCCAGACCACTCGTCTCCAAGTAACCAAGGCAGTCACCTCATCCTTTGTGTTTAGCTTTCCGTTTTCTTGTTTTTCTTAGAACCACATTTTAGTGGCTTGTAAATCTGATTCAAACCTTTTGCTTTGACCTGAGGGAAAAAAAAGTAAAATAAAATAAAGAAAGGAAGCATGTGGAGTTACATTTATCAACCAGATTTTTGTGGTTATGTGCACTTTCATGATTTATTGAAGGAATTGTTTCATGTTGCACAAGACAGTCCTAAATTTGATGGCTTTCATTTCTGCTCAGCATTGGTAAATGACAGCCCCTTCAAATTTTATGGACACACACACACACACACACACACACACACACACACACACACACACACACACACACACACACACACACACCCACA